>QEPC01012762.1:1357942-1422688 GCA_003113815.1 Sphenodon punctatus
GATTTTTAATCCCCCACCTGTCTATTTATTTTTATATACTACCAGCTTATTGATATGTTTTATAGTTGTATTTTAAATGTTTTAAATGTTTTTATTGTTGTAAACCGCCCCGAGCTGCTGTGCAGGATGGGGCGGTATAAAAATCTAATAAATGAAAATGAATGAATGAAATGAATCTATGGACAAGCGATTGTTGTATCTCATAGGTGCCCTGTATTCAGATTCCTCTATGGCTGTTAGGGTGGATGATATGGGACATGTGACCCCTTATATTAAGATCTCTACTGGGGTCAGACAGGGGTGCATTTTGGCCCCCACTCTTTTTAACATCTTTATCAATAATGTCATCCCCCTAATGGCAGATGCTAGGTTTTTTTCTCCCAAACTGGGCTCAAGGGCTATTGGGTGCCTGTTTTTTGCGGACAATGTGGCCCTGCTCTCACAGACTCCTTTAGGCTTGCGGAGGCAGATGCAGACTTTCGCGTCCTATTGTGGGATAACAAATTGAATATAAACTTCTCTAAATCAAAGGTCATGGTGTTTTCTAACTGCAGGCGGACTTACAAATGGGATATTCAGGGTAATCCTATCCAACAAGTTAGCAACTTTAGGTACCTGGGGATACTTTTTCATCAAACTGGTTCTTGGAGGAATCATGTCCAGAGGGCAATTTTCCAGGCCAAGGCGGAGTCCTGCTTGATTCTTTCCTTTTTTAGGAAAACAGATAGGAATGCCCCACTCTTAGCCCTCCAAGTATTTCAAAGTAAGGCAAGGGCTCAGGTGCTTTACGCGGTCGAATTGTGGGCCCCTTTTTGTGGCCATTTACTAAATTCTACCCAGGCCAGTTTTTTACAGGGCCTTTTGGCTGCTCCAAATGGCACCCTGCATGCGGTGATTAGGTTGGAATGGGGCCAGAGCAGTTGGCACCAACAAGCCCTAGATCGGGCGAGTAAATTCTGGTGTAAACTGTGGCCAGTGTTCAGAATTACTCCAGTTCTCAATGGGGGATACTTACATCAATCCCTGGCAGAGAAGGTTAGAGACCTATTTTAGTACTTTGGGTATGTCAGTAGCCTATCTATCTCATAAACCAGTGGTTGCAGCTGTCAATGAGATTGCCTTTCGGGCTAGGGACATCGAGAGGCAGAATGAACTAAGTAAGATAAGAGCATCCCTTCACGTGGAAACTTATCTCCAGTGGATGCCGGAGTTGGGCCAGGTGGCATCTTACCTGATCTTGGGATTGCCAGTTAGAGGTAAACATCTTCTATTCCAGGCTTGGGCTAATGCCTTGTCCTCAAGAGTATTAGAGGGATGGGCCAAGAGAATCCCTTTTTGGAAAGGTTATGTCCATTTGATAACATAGCGGTGGAGACAGTTGGACACATTATGTTGAGTTGCCATCTTTATGATAAACCGAGGGAGGAATTCTTGTCCCCCCTCCTGGAGGAACTTCCAGGCAGATCAGAATCCATCCTGCTTTGCTGGCTTCTGGGAACTGAGAAGGAGCAGACCTGGCAGGATGTGGCTAGTTTTCTGATTCATGCCTCCCAATTGCGTAAGAACTTTTTAGACTTCAAGGGGATGTGTGATACTGGTTGGGATTAGGTGGGCAGGTGGGTCTGGAGGACGTTCACTCCCTTAGGTTATTGGTTCTATTAGAATAATGGAATAATGCTGGAATTAGTGGAATGTGTCCAGAAGCAAGACCTTTGGTCTATTGATGTATATGATAATTATTTTTTTCTGCTGGGGGTGATTCAGTCTCAAGTAAAGTGGTGGTTACCCGTCTGCAATGAATAATCTTTGTTTAGTATAATTTTACTAAATCAAGTAGTGTAGGAGTTATGTTACCCTAATACAAACAAATGTTTGTATCCTTGTAGCTGTATATAGTGTGTAGTACTTATGGTACTTTTAGATTTTGTTTAAGGATTTTATTTTATTTTATTTTATTTTATTTTATGGTTCCTTTATGTATTAAGTATCTTAAAGCAATGGCATATTGCCACGTTGAATAAAGTTATTCATTCATTCAAAGAGCTGGCAACAGACTTCTGAAGTTGTTATGAAATCTGATCTGAACTCCAGTTTATCAAAATCTTTCTAGGTATGAATATCGCAGGAAAGATTATTCCAGAGATAGATAGGGGGGCCATGACCTCTAGGAATGCTGTGATGGGCCTGGGCTCATGTCATATGCCGCCCCCCCCCCCCCGAAGAGCAAGAGAATGGAGTCTCCGAGGAGGGCAGGGCTTACCCATGAAAGCAGCACTATCCCAGCTACCCTTCCCCTCCACCAATCCCTAGGGGTGTGCATGTCATTTTCACTATTACGATAATGAAAATATGGCGTTTTCATTATTACAATAATGAAAACGACAACCGAGAATAATGAAAACAACAACCCACAATACCGATAACGAAAATGATAATGGTAACAAAAATGATAACGATAACAAAAATGATAACAAAAAAAACGACAATGTTGTTATCATTGTTGTTATTGTTAGTGGTGTGGCAGTGGAGTTTTGGAGGGAAAATGTGGAGCGGGAGGAGGGAGCAGACATCTCGGAGCCCTAAACAGGGTTGAACTCTTGAACTGTGCCTGTGTTGGGAGGGGCGAGCAGCTCAGCAGTATCTGATGGATGTATCATTGGCCAATGAGCAGCGCAAGCAGGCCCCAGCAGACTCATGGCACTCAATGATTTCTCAGTGCCTTCTGCCTCCCACAACCAATGAGGGGGGCTCTGTGGGAGGGCACTGCAACCCTTTATAATCGGAGGGACAGTTTTTTTTCTCTCTGTTCTGTGAGAGCTCTGATTTTCAGGCTGCATTTACAGAACTGTGGTGCTGGCACACAAAAAAATCCTCCCTAGTCCACATTGTGTTACCAATACCTTTCCTTCCTCATACCCTACATTTTACCTTCTCCCTTTCCCTGCCCTTCTCCCCCCTGTACATTATATATAGGTAGGTAGTATAGATTGTATATGATTATAGACAAATAGATTAGATTAGATAGTTTTGCTTTTCCCTTCCCCTGTGTCTCTTAGATTTAGATAGATATTAGTTGCGCACAGGAATCAATAACGATGCCAATAAAAAAAATAATCTTTGTTTGAAACGGTACCAATAACGAAAACGATACTGAAAATGATAACGATACGGAAAACGATAATGATAATGAAAATGACATTGTTATTAATAACAATAATACAAATGGCATTTTTGAATAACGAAAACGACATGGGGGCCTGGTGCACACCCCTACTAGCAGCCCTGTCAGGAAGGAAGGCCCTTTCCACATGGGCCAGGGTAGGTTGGGGGATGCATGAGTGGGGGTGGATTCCTACAGACACATGCACCCCATCTACACACACAGAGCATTGGTGCCCGTTGCTCTGTGCATGCGTGATGGGTGGAGCGTGGGAGAGTTCACACACACACACTGCCCGCAGTGTTCCCACAGCCTCCACACCTGTCGCGGTGTTTGTATGGGAGCCCCTCCCACCCTCCCACATGTGTGGGGGGGGGGCACCTGTGTGAAAAGGGCCAACGTGTTAAGAATTGGTGGGGATGGGGTCACCCATTCTCTCCCACCTACTCTGAAAAGCTTCCTTCTTAGCAGGGCCTCTTGCAAGCAGACTCAGTGCTGCCAGGAAATTTTCAGAGTGGGCAGAGGTGGTTCCCGCCTCCTCTGAAAATTTCCCAGCAGCACTCAGGTCGCTTGCAAAGGATCGCCTCGGATCAACCAATCCCCTTTAGGTAGCTATGCCCCTCCCTCAATGCTCTGTGCTCAGATGCCTCCTGTAAGCAATCAAAAACGGCACAAATCTGAGTCAGGGGTCCCTAAACCTCTGGCTGCCAGAATTGGATGAATATGTATCAATCACTTAATCTACGCTATTTTTGTACTGTTCCCCGACGTATCCAGTGTTGGAAACTGTCAGAGAACAGGATACTGAGCTGAATGGACCATTGCTTTAATTCTGGATGGCAGTTCTTATGTTCACAGGGCAATTATGTCTGAGGCTTTGTTCCTTACAAAGGTTACATTGGCCCTTTTTAAATGGGACACAGCTGTAGGGTGGAACAGTATGCGCGCTGCAGCATGGAAGGGGGGCGGTACATGTGGGCGCACCCCGATCCCCCTCCCCACGCACGAAGCACAGCAACTACCATTTTGACCCATTGTTCCGTGCATGGGCGATAGGTGGAGGTGGGTGGGCATGCATATTTCAGAGCGTACCCACATGCCCGTTCACACAGGAGGTACCCGTACATCAACAGCAGACCTGTGTGGGGATGCGTGGGTGCGTCTCATGTAAAAAGGGGCATTGATTTTGTCTGGTCCCCGTGCTAGACACGGTATTTTCAGACGTTACGAGATCACAGTCAACCACAGTGAACCACGGTCAATCCCGCGGCGGGGCCAAAGCGGCCCGAACATCTGTTCAGCGGCAGCCAGATGTTCACCACAGTCAATACCCACCAGGGGTCAAAATCAACCACACTTCCAGAGCTCCGGCCTGGACCATCTCTGAAAGCGTGGTCAATGTGATTCCCAACAGGAACCAAAAAAAAGTAACGTCTGAATGGCAACCACCAGCTGGAAGCAAACAAAATGATTCCCAGCTGGGGACAAAGCAAGCAACATCGCTGCCAGGCAACCAGCAATAACACAGGCCACAGAGGGAGATTTAAAGGGCACACAGCAGCAGGGAAACGTGGCAGGATGGAGCGAGGTGGAAGGGAGAGGAGAGCAGTGGGTGAGAGAGCAAGGGAGAAGGAGGAGGAGGAGGCACAGGTGGAGGTGGTCATGCTGCACATGGAGGAGGTGGAGGGACAGCAGGGGCAGCAGCAGCAGCCGGGACGGGCTGCCCCAGGGACAATGACTGGGCCGGGGAAGGAGGGACCCTGGAAACGGGTATGGGGACCAAAGGGGAGGGGGCCTGGTGGCACAGGGGCACCCAGGGGGGAGGGCCGGCCAGCTGGCAGGCGGGGTGACGAGGGCGAGCCGCAGGACAGGGGTAGAACAGCAACTAACCACCACCCCTATGTCCCACAGACACAGAAATGGGCCCGGGAGCCTGAGCCCCCAGAGGAGACAGGCGCAGCCCAGGCAGAGGAGGAGGAACAGGAGGAGGAGGAACCAGAGGGACCGTGGTGGAGATGGCCCTACCACAGAGGGGGGCAGTGGGATCTCAGGGAGACCCAGGAGTTTATTCGCATCTGGGGGACCCTGGAGCATCAACTGGAGCGTCAATTGTGCTCAATCAGTGCAATGAACATGTGATCTGGGAGTTTGTGCAGGAAATGGAGGTGACGAGACATCACAGGACTGTGGCACAGTGCCGATCGAAGGCCAAGGAACTCAAGAGGGGGTACAAGGCCATTCAGAACAACAACCAGTGGTTCAGGCACGGAGCCCGGACTTCCCCCTACTATGATGCCCTGGACCGCATACTGCACATGAAGGGCTCAATAGTAGCCCCATGCCTCATGGGGAGCACCGTGGTCCAGGGCAGGGAGTGGGCCGATGTACCCCCTCCCCTCATCGCCCCTCAAGAAGGCAAGGGCTCCAGGGCCACTGACCCCCAGGAGGATTACCCAGGGAACTCGGAGACCAGCAGGCCCCCCCCTGCACCAGCCCAGAGAGCCTCCACCCCCTGGCAGTACAGGATGACTCCAAGGCCAGCACACTGGTCACCCTCAGTCAGTGGTCAATGGGGGACCCCAGTTACATGGAGGGGCTGGCCTCAGAGGGATCAGACACAGACATCAAGGGGAAGCGAGCAGGTGGGAGGGGAGATGGACCAGGGGTGAGGGGGGTGGGAGACCTGGACAGGGGGCAGGCCTCATTCACCCCACCCACCCCAGACCACGGAACAGGGGCCTGGGAGGACGACCGGGCAAATCTACAGCCCTCCTCCACCCACCCACCCCATATCCCCACAGACACGGCACAGCCCAGCACCAGAGACAGGAGGACGAGGAGGTTGGTGGGGAACAGCCATGGCAGCAGCCGGAGGGCCCAGGTGAGGTACACCAGCAAGGAGGGGGGGCAGGGAGGCTAGGAGGGGGACCCAGGTCACACAGGGTGGTGCTGGGGGGCTGGGGCACTGGGGAAAGCCGGGGGGTGGCCGCCAACCCGGGGGGGCCACACACACCCAGCCGTGTCCCAAGCCAGGGGGTGGCCAGCCAGGGTGACTAACCACCACTGTCTGTGTACTCTACAGGGCAGCCCAAGGGGCCCCAGCAACCCAGGGCCGTGCCCCCAGCACAACGTATGAGAGAACACCAAGAAAGGGTATGGCGCCGGAGGGAGGACCAGGTGGAGGACATAGTCTGCACCACCACAGAACAGGGGGAGCAGATGATAGCGGCCGTGGATCGCATGGAGGCAGCCACAGAGCGATCCCTGCAACAGGTTGGAGGCAAGGGACCAGAGGCTCCAGGTGGAGGTGCACCTGGAATGGAGGTGGGAACGCCAGGACCACAGCAGGCAGGTAGAGGCATTTGGGTGGTTGGAACAGGCCATCAAGGGGATGTTATGGGAGCATTCCGCAAAAATGGATAGGTCCCATGGCATCGGGACCTTGTTGCTCCTGCACGCTGGCACCATGAATGCCTATGTGATGGCAGTTGCCCCACCGAGCACCCTGCCTGCCCGGGCCCCAATGCCTGGCCCCTTGGTGCCCCCACCACCTCCCCAACTGCCCCAGCCACCACCACCCCATCTGGGGCCGCGCATCCACCTCCCGGTCTCTTTAGGCTTCCGGAGGGAGCAGTCGCCTGGGGGGGGCCTCTGGCCCCAGGTCCTCCCTCCCTCCCACCACTGCCTGCCCCTCAGGACACTGAGGCCTCCCAGGGCATCATTGGGGACACAGACAGTGGGGGGGAGGGGAGCTCCCAGAGCTCTGCGGCACCCACAGGGTGGGCGAGGGGGAGGCCCCAGAGATGCAGGGGATTGGGGGAGGGGGAGGGTGGTCTGAGGGGGGCATGGAACCTGTGTGGGGGGGTATAGGGGGCACATGTACTTGGGTGAGAGAATAAATGTCAGGGCACCACTACTGCCTCCTTCGATCTGTTCATGGGCCCGGGGATGGGGACGGACCGATGGCCATAGAGGGGCTTGCCCAGGGAGCCGGTGGGGGCCCCAGGTTGGTGGGGTCGGGATTTAGTGTCCTCACGCCTCAGCCTCCCAACTGATATGCCTGGCCAGGGAGGCACGGATGCACTTGGCGTACCGGTACACCCTCAGGTTGTCCGCATTCACGTACAGAGGCACAGGTCCAGGAGGGTGACGAGGCACGGGGTATTCGAGGGCTGCCCCATCGGTCTCACACACGTTGTGCAGCACACAACAGGCACCTATCACCAGGGCCGAGGTCTCCACCGTGTAGTCCAGCTGGCCAGCGAGGCTCCTCCAGCACTGCTTGAGGGCCCTGAAAGCCCACTCGACCATGGTCCTGCTTGCATACAGGTGGGAATTGTATGGCGCCTGCACTGGAGACCTGGCGACTGGGTACGCCTTCATCAGCCTCTGGCCCCAGGTGAGGGGATAGGCCGGGTCCCCCAGGATACAGGGGGGCATTAGCACCCCCTCGATCCGGGTCATCACCATGTCCACAAAGTCCCCGCAGTACATCCGGGCATAGAAGGGGGAGATGGTCATGATCAGGGCATTGTGGCTGCACCCAGAGTTGCCCGTGAGGATGTCTTTAACCGCCCCCAGTGGTCCACAACAGCCTGCAGCTTCAGGGAGTGGTAACCGTGTCTGTTAACATACTCCACGGCCTCTCCAGTGGAGGGGCAGAGGATCTCTATGTGGGTGCAGTCCACAGTGCCCATGCAGTTGGGGAACCCTCCAGCTGTGAAGCCGGCCATCACGGCCTCCTGGTCCACCAGCTGGATCGCTCAGTCCAGGAGAATGCCCTCCACAGCCTCACATACATCCCGGAGGATACAGGCAATGGTGCTCACCCCAACACCGAAGTGCTGTGAGACGGACCGGCAGGAATCGGGCATTGCGAGGGCTCAGACCCCAATGTCCACCCACTGGACCATGGGGATGGGGGGTCCTCATGAGGGTGTGCTGTTGCTCCAGCCAGGGCATGAGCAGCTCCGCACACTGCAGTAGGGTGAGCCTGTCCATCCAAAAGTGTGCCCTCCAGGCGGCCTCATCCCACTGAGTCAGGACCACCCCTGTGGCCGCTCCATGACCCATACCCACCGGGCAATGGGCATTGCGAGCTGGGCAGCATACCCCTTGGTCTCCCTCTGCCATTGGAGGTGCCCGGATGCCTCGAGGAGCACAGCGGCCCTGTTCCGGCCATGGATCAGAACCTGCCGGTCCACCCCGGACACCCGCTGAGCCCTGAGCTGGGCCAGGGAGCCCATGCATCCATGGTGGGCTCTCCAGGCCCTAGCTGCACTCTGGGCCATGCCAACCCACAGGCGGGCACCCTGGTGCACCTCTGCTCTCAGGAGGCACAGCTGATCGGTGTGCGAGCGGTACCACTTGGCACAGAGCGCTAGCTGCATTCCACAGGCACACAATGGTGCCAGCTGACCCGGGTGGGGTGCAGCCGGCCCTGTTATAGCCTGAGCCACGTGTAGGCCCGCCCCCAGGTCGCAAACCGGTGACCAGGTGGGGGACCCGTGTTGGCCTGGGGTGCCCCCCTCCCCCCTGGCTGGTCCAGGCGGCTCCTGGTGGGCTGGAGGGCCGGGGAGGTGGGGGCGGCCCATTGGGTGAACCTGCTTTCCTTGCATGGGGCCTTGCGCATGGACCAGCATGCGCTTGGGCATGCTGGTGGCAGCTGCATTCCTGCTGTCACCACCTCCCACCTCTCTGTGTTGGCAACATTGTGTCCTCGCTGGCCTGATTAGTGTGTCGGCTGTCCTGTCTGTGTGCTCGGTTCCTGCAGATGTGCTGGGTCCGCACCCCATGCCTCACTTGTTTGCCATGCCTTGTTGCGGCCTGTGGCCTTATCGTTTGGCCTTGTGGCTCCCCTGCATCACCTCCCGCCCCTCCGGGGAATGTGGGCCCCCCTTTCCATGTGGCAGTCCCACTGGCTTGCTGGACAATGGCTGGCTGCACTTCCACCGGGCTCACGGCTCACGACCCCCATGGGGCCCCCCATACGTGGACCTTCTGCGAAACCATGGCCCTGTGCGACCTGTGGCATATCCCGGCTGTGCAATTGCTCCTGAGCTGCCCGGACAGCCTGCCGGGTGCCTACGCATGCCTGAGCTCTGGCCTTTGTTACTTTGGCTATGAGGTGAGCGCCCACAATTGCTGACTGCATGCTGAGACGCTGGGCCTGGTTCCCTTTCCGATGGGCGCATTCCGGAGATGAGGTGCTCGCATGTGGAGACCATGTCCACCCTCTCCATGTTCATCCTGGCCGCCTACATCGTTTGTCTGTGGAGGGGGGCCCTGCCTTGGCTGTGTCCTACTTTGGCTGTGTTCACGGGGCCCGTGGGTACCAGTGCTCTTGTGGGGCGGTCTATCACCAGCTGTTGGAGCTCGGTCACCTTCCGTGGCCCCCCGCTGCTGACATTTGCTTGTCGGAGCCCACCGTGGTGGATCTGGCAGCGGTGTCAGGTGTGTGGTCCCATTCCGATGTGCAGATGGGGCTCTCCATGCAGGATCCATTCCAGGCATACTACCTGGTCTCCCACCACATGTCCATGCTGGGGTACTGCCGGGGCATGCTTCATTGGCCGCACTTTGTTCACCTGGTGGGTCACCCAACCCCTGGCCCCCACATGGCCCCCTGCAGCTGGCTGTGAGTCCCCTTGTGCCTTCTGGGCCCCAGTTGCTGGCCCTGCTGTAAGCTCCCACCTCCACCCTGCTGCCGTGGTCCACTGCCTGCTCCCTCCTTGATGTCCTGCCCATGCTGCTGTGCTGCCTGCCTCCGCGTGTTCTGCTGCCCCTACCTGTGGCTCCAGGGTCCCACCGGGGCCCCCCCCCCTGTCTGCCTCTGCAACTGTTGTTCCCCTCCATGGCTGCCTTCTCCGGTGTCAGGTGTCCAGCTCTCTGAAGCACCTCCCGGCTCCCCTGGGTGCTGCTGATCATCCTCGTCTGCCTACGCTCCCTCGTGCACCCCAGCCCCCCCCCGGGAGCCTGTGGGACCTTGGGGTCCTGGGGCCCCCGGACTGCACCTCCCGGCGACCTCCTGGGGGGGGATGTTGTGCCTTTAGACCGACTGCACAGCTCCGGCTCTCCTGCCTCCCCTCCATGGCACCCTCGCCGGTGCTTGGGGTCCATGTGTGCCTCCTAGACCATGCCCGGGCTGCTGCCTGTTCCATGTGGCCTCCCCCTGTGCCTGTACCCTGACTTTTTGGGGTCCCCCCATTCCGGGACTGACGGTGTAGGGGTGCCCGTGTGGGCTGTGCTGTTGTTGGGGTTCTGACTGCCAATCCCCGTGCCCGGTCCGGCCTCTGGGGCGTTCCCCCCCTTTCCTGTCCCGCTGCCCCCCTCCCTCCTGTGACCATTTTGCCATGCATGTTGTCTGTCCCACTGTGTCCCCCCTTTCCTTCCTTTCCCGTCTCGGTGTGAGTGCACCCGGGCGTGTGTTTGTGCTATGTGTTCCACTGTGCCCTGCCCTCGTTGTCTCTGTGCCTGTTCTGTGTGGTACCTCGGCGACTCTTCTCCCTCTTCCCTCTCCCTTCCCGTTTCCCTTGTGTGGGTGTTCCCTTTTGGTGCTTTTGACTTCATTTGCCCTCTGCTGGCCATGTCTGTGTCCCACCCCTCCCTGGTGGCTTTTGGGTGTTTTGACCACGGCCGGGAATCAGCGTCACGTCTGTTGCACTGCCCTGGGCCATGGTCTAGCGGCCTGATTCCCTGCCGTGGTCCCGATCCCGTCCCATCTGTTTGGGGCTCTCCTTGACCATGGAGGTTGGTTGTTCGGTTCCCCACCACTGGGAATCCACTGTGGTGAATCGGGACTGCATAACATGTGAAAACACCGACATATGTACACCCACCCACAGACAACCACAACAACATTTCACCCAGCCATTACTTTTAATTTGAAATCTTGCTTAAAAATGACTCCCTATCTGTGTAAAATTTCCTCAGTATCTAGGAAAGCGTGTTTCTTTTTCAAGTTATCTCCAAGCCAAAAAAGGAAGTTTTTGCTGTGATTCATTGCCACTTGACAATCAAGCAATCATTAAAATAAATATATATATCAACATACATCTCTCTATCCCAAATCTGAAAGCAATCAATTTCTGAGATGTGTTTAATGCTACATTGCACAACTTTGATGACTCTCTGCCGGCTAATTGCAAAGCAGAGAGCACCCTTGCTGAAAAGGGGCGGGGGGGGGTTATAAAAAAGAAGCTTACAGGCAATAAATAAAAACAGCTCAGAAACTTGTCAAATGATGGCAATGCATGAAATTTCTTGCTGTATGTTTCCTAACCTTTGATAATCAAGGCCAATTCTGAGAAGCATCGAATTCAGTTGAAATTGAGATGAACCATAATTTCCCCCCAAATTTTTCAAGTTTTATAAACAAAATCTCATGAGGTACTTGTCACCATTTTGTAAAAAATAAAATAAAAGAGAATTTCTCTCCAATTAGACAGAGAGGCCCTGATAATGTAAATATTTACAGCTGTGTGTTCAAGTCATCCATGTCTGAGTTATGAATGAGCAAGAATGTTTACATGTTCAAAGCCTTAATTTGATTTGATTCTATTTATTTATGACTTAATCCAACCAAACTCAAAAGTGAAAAAAATATAAAAAGTACATCAAATAAAAATAATATACAAAATATTGAAAACCTATTTTGTAATATTTTTCTTATTTTTGGAACTAAAAAGGACAAGCATGTCCAAAGGATAAAATACTTGTACAGATTATGTGAGGATTGCCGCAGGGGGTGGGGGACAACAGAGACGCCATAGGGCACGGCGATCCCCACTTACCCTCGTGGCTGGATCACCGCAATCCCCAGCCGCTCCGAGTGAAACTACAGCCCCCATAGGAGGCTTACATCAAGGGGACTTGAGTCAAGCCGCTGCAATGGAGGCTGATGCTGACACGGCTTCCGGACCGGCCCCGCGCCCACAACACCATGTGACCCCAGGGAATGAATCTGAAGGCACGCCAACAGCATGACCGGAAGCCACGCCCCCAGCCTCGGCTCTGTGGCGTTCAGAGCGGCTGCAGCACCTCCCAGACTGGGCCTACAAATAGCAAGCTCCCTTACAGGGTGGTGCTGGTGATCGGTGCTCTTGCCTGTGAGACTGGCCCCCGACTGTTGTCCTTGTGGCTGGTGTTTGTGCTCCTGAAATTGCTCGCTGTGAGAGAGTGCTCTGTGCGTGTCGTGAGTGACTGTGTGAGTGAATGGTGGTTATCTCAGGTAACCTTGCGACCAGGGGGTGTCTTCACAGTGCACGTTCCCGGGGGTGGAACCCCAGTGTGTGAGTCCTGTCCCTTCCCCTTTTCCCTGGGAAGTTCTACACCACCTCAGACTAAAAGCATGATCCAGCTATGAACTGGTGCCATGGGAAAGAGTGTCGGCGGAGGGCACTGGGGNGGATTCCTACAGACACATGCACCCCATCTACACACACAGAGCATTGGTGCCCGTTGCTCTGTGCATGCGTGATGGGTGGAGCGTGGGAGAGTTCACACACACACACTGCCCGCAGTGTTCCCACAGCCTCCACACCTGTCGCGGTGTTTGTATGGGAGCCCCTCCCACCCTCCCACATGTGTGGGGGGGGGCACCTGTGTGAAAAGGGCCAACGTGTTAAGAATTGGTGGGGATGGGGTCACCCATTCTCTCCCACCTACTCTGAAAAGCTTCCTTCTTAGCAGGGCCTCTTGCAAGCAGACTCAGTGCTGCCAGGAAATTTTCAGAGTGGGCAGAGGTGGTTCCCGCCTCCTCTGAAAATTTCCCAGCAGCACTCAGGTCGCTTGCAAAGGATCGCCTCGGATCAACCAATCCCCTTTAGGTAGCTATGCCCCTCCCTCAATGCTCTGTGCTCAGATGCCTCCTGTAAGCAATCAAAAACGGCACAAATCTGAGTCAGGGGTCCCTAAACCTCTGGCTGCCAGAATTGGATGAATATGTATCAATCACTTAATCTACGCTATTTTTGTACTGTTCCCCGACGTATCCAGTGTTGGAAACTGTCAGAGAACAGGATACTGAGCTGAATGGACCATTGCTTTAATTCTGGATGGCAGTTCTTATGTTCACAGGGCAATTATGTCTGAGGCTTTGTTCCTTACAAAGGTTACATTGGCCCTTTTTAAATGGGACACAGCTGTAGGGTGGAACAGTATGCGCGCTGCAGCATGGAAGGGGGGCGGTACATGTGGGCGCACCCCGATCCCCCTCCCCACGCACGAAGCACAGCAACTACCATTTTGACCCATTGTTCCGTGCATGGGCGATAGGTGGAGGTGGGTGGGCATGCATATTTCAGAGCGTACCCACATGCCCGTTCACACAGGAGGTACCCGTACATCAACAGCAGACCTGTGTGGGGATGCGTGGGTGCGTCTCATGTAAAAAGGGGCATTGATTTTGTCTGGTCCCCGTGCTAGACACGGTATTTTCAGACGTTACGAGATCACAGTCAACCACAGTGAACCACGGTCAATCCCGCGGCGGGGCCAAAGCGGCCCGAACATCTGTTCAGCGGCAGCCAGATGTTCACCACAGTCAATACCCACCAGGGGTCAAAATCAACCACACTTCCAGAGCTCCGGCCTGGACCATCTCTGAAAGCGTGGTCAATGTGATTCCCAACAGGAACCAAAAAAAAGTAACGTCTGAATGGCAACCACCAGCTGGAAGCAAACAAAATGATTCCCAGCTGGGGACAAAGCAAGCAACATCGCTGCCAGGCAACCAGCAATAACACAGGCCACAGAGGGAGATTTAAAGGGCACACAGCAGCAGGGAAACGTGGCAGGATGGAGCGAGGTGGAAGGGAGAGGAGAGCAGTGGGTGAGAGAGCAAGGGAGAAGGAGGAGGAGGAGGCACAGGTGGAGGTGGTCATGCTGCACATGGAGGAGGTGGAGGGACAGCAGGGGCAGCAGCAGCAGCCGGGACGGGCTGCCCCAGGGACAATGACTGGGCCGGGGAAGGAGGGACCCTGGAAACGGGTATGGGGACCAAAGGGGAGGGGGCCTGGTGGCACAGGGGCACCCAGGGGGGAGGGCCGGCCAGCTGGCAGGCGGGGTGACGAGGGCGAGCCGCAGGACAGGGGTAGAACAGCAACTAACCACCACCCCTATGTCCCACAGACACAGAAATGGGCCCGGGAGCCTGAGCCCCCAGAGGAGACAGGCGCAGCCCAGGCAGAGGAGGAGGAACAGGAGGAGGAGGAACCAGAGGGACCGTGGTGGAGATGGCCCTACCACAGAGGGGGGCAGTGGGATCTCAGGGAGACCCAGGAGTTTATTCGCATCTGGGGGACCCTGGAGCATCAACTGGAGCGTCAATTGTGCTCAATCAGTGCAATGAACATGTGATCTGGGAGTTTGTGCAGGAAATGGAGGTGACGAGACATCACAGGACTGTGGCACAGTGCCGATCGAAGGCCAAGGAACTCAAGAGGGGGTACAAGGCCATTCAGAACAACAACCAGTGGTTCAGGCACGGAGCCCGGACTTCCCCCTACTATGATGCCCTGGACCGCATACTGCACATGAAGGGCTCAATAGTAGCCCCATGCCTCATGGGGAGCACCGTGGTCCAGGGCAGGGAGTGGGCCGATGTACCCCCTCCCCTCATCGCCCCTCAAGAAGGCAAGGGCTCCAGGGCCACTGACCCCCAGGAGGATTACCCAGGGAACTCGGAGACCAGCAGGCCCCCCCCTGCACCAGCCCAGAGAGCCTCCACCCCCTGGCAGTACAGGATGACTCCAAGGCCAGCACACTGGTCACCCTCAGTCAGTGGTCAATGGGGGACCCCAGTTACATGGAGGGGCTGGCCTCAGAGGGATCAGACACAGACATCAAGGGGAAGCGAGCAGGTGGGAGGGGAGATGGACCAGGGGTGAGGGGGGTGGGAGACCTGGACAGGGGGCAGGCCTCATTCACCCCACCCACCCCAGACCACGGAACAGGGGCCTGGGAGGACGACCGGGCAAATCTACAGCCCTCCTCCACCCACCCACCCCATATCCCCACAGACACGGCACAGCCCAGCACCAGAGACAGGAGGACGAGGAGGTTGGTGGGGAACAGCCATGGCAGCAGCCGGAGGGCCCAGGTGAGGTACACCAGCAAGGAGGGGGGGCAGGGAGGCTAGGAGGGGGACCCAGGTCACACAGGGTGGTGCTGGGGGGCTGGGGCACTGGGGAAAGCCGGGGGGTGGCCGCCAACCCGGGGGGGCCACACACACCCAGCCGTGTCCCAAGCCAGGGGGTGGCCAGCCAGGGTGACTAACCACCACTGTCTGTGTACTCTACAGGGCAGCCCAAGGGGCCCCAGCAACCCAGGGCCGTGCCCCCAGCACAACGTATGAGAGAACACCAAGAAAGGGTATGGCGCCGGAGGGAGGACCAGGTGGAGGACATAGTCTGCACCACCACAGAACAGGGGGAGCAGATGATAGCGGCCGTGGATCGCATGGAGGCAGCCACAGAGCGATCCCTGCAACAGGTTGGAGGCAAGGGACCAGAGGCTCCAGGTGGAGGTGCACCTGGAATGGAGGTGGGAACGCCAGGACCACAGCAGGCAGGTAGAGGCATTTGGGTGGTTGGAACAGGCCATCAAGGGGATGTTATGGGAGCATTCCGCAAAAATGGATAGGTCCCATGGCATCGGGACCTTGTTGCTCCTGCACGCTGGCACCATGAATGCCTATGTGATGGCAGTTGCCCCACCGAGCACCCTGCCTGCCCGGGCCCCAATGCCTGGCCCCTTGGTGCCCCCACCACCTCCCCAACTGCCCCAGCCACCACCACCCCATCTGGGGCCGCGCATCCACCTCCCGGTCTCTTTAGGCTTCCGGAGGGAGCAGTCGCCTGGGGGGGGCCTCTGGCCCCAGGTCCTCCCTCCCTCCCACCACTGCCTGCCCCTCAGGACACTGAGGCCTCCCAGGGCATCATTGGGGACACAGACAGTGGGGGGGAGGGGAGCTCCCAGAGCTCTGCGGCACCCACAGGGTGGGCGAGGGGGAGGCCCCAGAGATGCAGGGGATTGGGGGAGGGGGAGGGTGGTCTGAGGGGGGCATGGAACCTGTGTGGGGGGGTATAGGGGGCACATGTACTTGGGTGAGAGAATAAATGTCAGGGCACCACTACTGCCTCCTTCGATCTGTTCATGGGCCCGGGGATGGGGACGGACCGATGGCCATAGAGGGGCTTGCCCAGGGAGCCGGTGGGGGCCCCAGGTTGGTGGGGTCGGGATTTAGTGTCCTCACGCCTCAGCCTCCCAACTGATATGCCTGGCCAGGGAGGCACGGATGCACTTGGCGTACCGGTACACCCTCAGGTTGTCCGCATTCACGTACAGAGGCACAGGTCCAGGAGGGTGACGAGGCACGGGGTATTCGAGGGCTGCCCCATCGGTCTCACACACGTTGTGCAGCACACAACAGGCACCTATCACCAGGGCCGAGGTCTCCACCGTGTAGTCCAGCTGGCCAGCGAGGCTCCTCCAGCACTGCTTGAGGGCCCTGAAAGCCCACTCGACCATGGTCCTGCTTGCATACAGGTGGGAATTGTATGGCGCCTGCACTGGAGACCTGGCGACTGGGTACGCCTTCATCAGCCTCTGGCCCCAGGTGAGGGGATAGGCCGGGTCCCCCAGGATACAGGGGGGCATTAGCACCCCCTCGATCCGGGTCATCACCATGTCCACAAAGTCCCCGCAGTACATCCGGGCATAGAAGGGGGAGATGGTCATGATCAGGGCATTGTGGCTGCACCCAGAGTTGCCCGTGAGGATGTCTTTAACCGCCCCCAGTGGTCCACAACAGCCTGCAGCTTCAGGGAGTGGTAACCGTGTCTGTTAACATACTCCACGGCCTCTCCAGTGGAGGGGCAGAGGATCTCTATGTGGGTGCAGTCCACAGTGCCCATGCAGTTGGGGAACCCTCCAGCTGTGAAGCCGGCCATCACGGCCTCCTGGTCCACCAGCTGGATCGCTCAGTCCAGGAGAATGCCCTCCACAGCCTCACATACATCCCGGAGGATACAGGCAATGGTGCTCACCCCAACACCGAAGTGCTGTGAGACGGACCGGCAGGAATCGGGCATTGCGAGGGCTCAGACCCCAATGTCCACCCACTGGACCATGGGGATGGGGGGTCCTCATGAGGGTGTGCTGTTGCTCCAGCCAGGGCATGAGCAGCTCCGCACACTGCAGTAGGGTGAGCCTGTCCATCCAAAAGTGTGCCCTCCAGGCGGCCTCATCCCACTGAGTCAGGACCACCCCTGTGGCCGCTCCATGACCCATACCCACCGGGCAATGGGCATTGCGAGCTGGGCAGCATACCCCTTGGTCTCCCTCTGCCATTGGAGGTGCCCGGATGCCTCGAGGAGCACAGCGGCCCTGTTCCGGCCATGGATCAGAACCTGCCGGTCCACCCCGGACACCCGCTGAGCCCTGAGCTGGGCCAGGGAGCCCATGCATCCATGGTGGGCTCTCCAGGCCCTAGCTGCACTCTGGGCCATGCCAACCCACAGGCGGGCACCCTGGTGCACCTCTGCTCTCAGGAGGCACAGCTGATCGGTGTGCGAGCGGTACCACTTGGCACAGAGCGCTAGCTGCATTCCACAGGCACACAATGGTGCCAGCTGACCCGGGTGGGGTGCAGCCGGCCCTGTTATAGCCTGAGCCACGTGTAGGCCCGCCCCCAGGTCGCAAACCGGTGACCAGGTGGGGGACCCGTGTTGGCCTGGGGTGCCCCCCTCCCCCCTGGCTGGTCCAGGCGGCTCCTGGTGGGCTGGAGGGCCGGGGAGGTGGGGGCGGCCCATTGGGTGAACCTGCTTTCCTTGCATGGGGCCTTGCGCATGGACCAGCATGCGCTTGGGCATGCTGGTGGCAGCTGCATTCCTGCTGTCACCACCTCCCACCTCTCTGTGTTGGCAACATTGTGTCCTCGCTGGCCTGATTAGTGTGTCGGCTGTCCTGTCTGTGTGCTCGGTTCCTGCAGATGTGCTGGGTCCGCACCCCATGCCTCACTTGTTTGCCATGCCTTGTTGCGGCCTGTGGCCTTATCGTTTGGCCTTGTGGCTCCCCTGCATCACCTCCCGCCCCTCCGGGGAATGTGGGCCCCCCTTTCCATGTGGCAGTCCCACTGGCTTGCTGGACAATGGCTGGCTGCACTTCCACCGGGCTCACGGCTCACGACCCCCATGGGGCCCCCCATACGTGGACCTTCTGCGAAACCATGGCCCTGTGCGACCTGTGGCATATCCCGGCTGTGCAATTGCTCCTGAGCTGCCCGGACAGCCTGCCGGGTGCCTACGCATGCCTGAGCTCTGGCCTTTGTTACTTTGGCTATGAGGTGAGCGCCCACAATTGCTGACTGCATGCTGAGACGCTGGGCCTGGTTCCCTTTCCGATGGGCGCATTCCGGAGATGAGGTGCTCGCATGTGGAGACCATGTCCACCCTCTCCATGTTCATCCTGGCCGCCTACATCGTTTGTCTGTGGAGGGGGGCCCTGCCTTGGCTGTGTCCTACTTTGGCTGTGTTCACGGGGCCCGTGGGTACCAGTGCTCTTGTGGGGCGGTCTATCACCAGCTGTTGGAGCTCGGTCACCTTCCGTGGCCCCCCGCTGCTGACATTTGCTTGTCGGAGCCCACCGTGGTGGATCTGGCAGCGGTGTCAGGTGTGTGGTCCCATTCCGATGTGCAGATGGGGCTCTCCATGCAGGATCCATTCCAGGCATACTACCTGGTCTCCCACCACATGTCCATGCTGGGGTACTGCCGGGGCATGCTTCATTGGCCGCACTTTGTTCACCTGGTGGGTCACCCAACCCCTGGCCCCCACATGGCCCCCTGCAGCTGGCTGTGAGTCCCCTTGTGCCTTCTGGGCCCCAGTTGCTGGCCCTGCTGTAAGCTCCCACCTCCACCCTGCTGCCGTGGTCCACTGCCTGCTCCCTCCTTGATGTCCTGCCCATGCTGCTGTGCTGCCTGCCTCCGCGTGTTCTGCTGCCCCTACCTGTGGCTCCAGGGTCCCACCGGGGCCCCCCCCCCTGTCTGCCTCTGCAACTGTTGTTCCCCTCCATGGCTGCCTTCTCCGGTGTCAGGTGTCCAGCTCTCTGAAGCACCTCCCGGCTCCCCTGGGTGCTGCTGATCATCCTCGTCTGCCTACGCTCCCTCGTGCACCCCAGCCCCCCCCCGGGAGCCTGTGGGACCTTGGGGTCCTGGGGCCCCCGGACTGCACCTCCCGGCGACCTCCTGGGGGGGGATGTTGTGCCTTTAGACCGACTGCACAGCTCCGGCTCTCCTGCCTCCCCTCCATGGCACCCTCGCCGGTGCTTGGGGTCCATGTGTGCCTCCTAGACCATGCCCGGGCTGCTGCCTGTTCCATGTGGCCTCCCCCTGTGCCTGTACCCTGACTTTTTGGGGTCCCCCCATTCCGGGACTGACGGTGTAGGGGTGCCCGTGTGGGCTGTGCTGTTGTTGGGGTTCTGACTGCCAATCCCCGTGCCCGGTCCGGCCTCTGGGGCGTTCCCCCCCTTTCCTGTCCCGCTGCCCCCCTCCCTCCTGTGACCATTTTGCCATGCATGTTGTCTGTCCCACTGTGTCCCCCCTTTCCTTCCTTTCCCGTCTCGGTGTGAGTGCACCCGGGCGTGTGTTTGTGCTATGTGTTCCACTGTGCCCTGCCCTCGTTGTCTCTGTGCCTGTTCTGTGTGGTACCTCGGCGACTCTTCTCCCTCTTCCCTCTCCCTTCCCGTTTCCCTTGTGTGGGTGTTCCCTTTTGGTGCTTTTGACTTCATTTGCCCTCTGCTGGCCATGTCTGTGTCCCACCCCTCCCTGGTGGCTTTTGGGTGTTTTGACCACGGCCGGGAATCAGCGTCACGTCTGTTGCACTGCCCTGGGCCATGGTCTAGCGGCCTGATTCCCTGCCGTGGTCCCGATCCCGTCCCATCTGTTTGGGGCTCTCCTTGACCATGGAGGTTGGTTGTTCGGTTCCCCACCACTGGGAATCCACTGTGGTGAATCGGGACTGCATAACATGTGAAAACACCGACATATGTACACCCACCCACAGACAACCACAACAACATTTCACCCAGCCATTACTTTTAATTTGAAATCTTGCTTAAAAATGACTCCCTATCTGTGTAAAATTTCCTCAGTATCTAGGAAAGCGTGTTTCTTTTTCAAGTTATCTCCAAGCCAAAAAAGGAAGTTTTTGCTGTGATTCATTGCCACTTGACAATCAAGCAATCATTAAAATAAATATATATATCAACATACATCTCTCTATCCCAAATCTGAAAGCAATCAATTTCTGAGATGTGTTTAATGCTACATTGCACAACTTTGATGACTCTCTGCCGGCTAATTGCAAAGCAGAGAGCACCCTTGCTGAAAAGGGGCGGGGGGGGGTTATAAAAAAGAAGCTTACAGGCAATAAATAAAAACAGCTCAGAAACTTGTCAAATGATGGCAATGCATGAAATTTCTTGCTGTATGTTTCCTAACCTTTGATAATCAAGGCCAATTCTGAGAAGCATCGAATTCAGTTGAAATTGAGATGAACCATAATTTCCCCCCAAATTTTTCAAGTTTTATAAACAAAATCTCATGAGGTACTTGTCACCATTTTGTAAAAAATAAAATAAAAGAGAATTTCTCTCCAATTAGACAGAGAGGCCCTGATAATGTAAATATTTACAGCTGTGTGTTCAAGTCATCCATGTCTGAGTTATGAATGAGCAAGAATGTTTACATGTTCAAAGCCTTAATTTGATTTGATTCTATTTATTTATGACTTAATCCAACCAAACTCAAAAGTGAAAAAAATATAAAAAGTACATCAAATAAAAATAATATACAAAATATTGAAAACCTATTTTGTAATATTTTTCTTATTTTTGGAACTAAAAAGGACAAGCATGTCCAAAGGATAAAATACTTGTACAGATTATGTGAGGATTGCCGCAGGGGGTGGGGGACAACAGAGACTGCATAGGGCACGGCGATCCCCACTTACCCTCGTGGCTGGATCACCGCAATCCCCAGCCGCTCCGAGTGAAACTACAGCCCCCATAGGAGGCTTACATCAAGGGGACTTGAGTCAAGCCGCTGCAATGGAGGCTGATGCTGACACGGCTTCCGGACCGGCCCCGCGCCCACAACACCATGTGACCCCAGGGAATGAATCTGAAGGCACGCCAACAGCATGACCGGAAGCCACGCCCCCAGCCTCGGCTCTGTGGCGTTCAGAGCGGCTGCAGCACCTCCCAGACTGGGCCTACAAATAGCAAGCTCCCTTACAGGGCGGTGCTGGTGATCGGTGCTCTTGCCTGTGAGACTGGCCCCCGACTGTTGTCCTTGTGGCTGGTGTTTGTGCTCCTGAAATTGCTCGCTGTGAGAGAGTGCTCTGTGCGTGTCGTGAGTGACTGTGTGAGTGAATGGTGGTTATCTCAGGTAACCTTGCGACCAGGGGGTGTCTTCACAGTGCACGTTCCCGGGGGTGGAACCCCAGTGTGTGAGTCCTGTCCCTTCCCCTTTCCCTGGGAAGTTCTACACCACCTCAGACTAAAAGCATGATCCAGCTATGAACTGGTGCCATGGGAAAGAGTGTCGGCGGAGGGCACTGGGGCCCTGGCGGCCACAACACCAGATCCAGCTCCACCCCCAAACAGAAGAGGGAGGTGGAGCAAAGGAGCTGAGCAGCAAGAAGGGGGCATCAGGGATCACCTGGAGCCACTGCACCCTCTCCCGGACAGCCCCCGAACCCCCCAGCACACCACCACCACCCAGCCCAAGAGCCCTGGCTAGGGTCACATGTGACCCGGCTCCCATCCTGGCACCACAGCACACAATGAGGTGGGGATAGGGGCAGGGTCTCGCCAGGGCTATCACACCCTATGTGTGTGTTGTGGGGCTCAGGGGTTGGCCAGGCAGGTGTGCAGCGGCTCCAGGTGATTCCCGCCTGTTTCCCTATGGCTGCACCAGTCGTACTTCTGCTCTTAGCACGAGTAAGTGGGTGCAGGCTCAGACAATCCAGTTGTTGTTGGGGGTGGGCAGTCCCACGGTGGGGTACTCACTGCCACAGTGGGGATCGCCCAGCATGTTGGGCACCCCCTCCGTGGGCTGTGCTCCCCGCTGCATCACCAGCAGAAGGGGCGTGGCCATGATGTTTTTGGAGGGGTGTGACCATCGGGCCAGCGGAGCACTTTTTCCGCCTACGCCCACACACCTACCCCTCTGGCCACTTGCGGGACTTTGGTCCTGAGCCAGTCCAAGACCCCTTGTGCTGGTTTAGGGCTTAGTTGGATTGTGGTCTAAGGGTACAATCCTATGGGCCACTTTCACTGCCCCATACTTGCGCTGCAAGCTCTGAACACATGCATTCAGGCTCGCATGCGCCCTCCGCATGCAACAAACCATGCAGGGCAACAGCATGCCCCCTCTGATGCAACCCCCCAAGCCCACACACCCCGCAACCTGAGGGATGGAGCAGACTCCTCCATCCCCCGGGTACGGTGTGTGTGGGCTTGGGGGGGGTCACATCGGAGGGGGTGCGGCATTGCCCTGCACAGCTTGCTGTGCATGGGGGCGTGTGCACGCCTGAGTGCACGCTGTCCGGCTTGATAGTGCGCCTGCCGCCAGTGTAAATCAGCAGCAGGATTGCACCCTTATTCAATAGTAACCAAATACACTTCTTCTCATCCGTCTGATACAAGGGTTAGAATTTAAAGGGGTGCATCATTTTGTTCTTGTATCATTGTAAAATGAACAAGCCAACGTGTAACAGTGTACATTTTCAATCACGTTAATTCCACAAGGACCTAGTCTTTCTGCATAGGGGATTTCCATCCATCTCCCTGCTGAAACAGAGGTACATAGCTTACAATAGTGTAGTCTTTTCTCGTTGGCTGTGTTGCACAACATGGATTGAGGTTGGCTGATTTTGTCCAGTAAGAAGCTTCAGACTGGAGGTCTTATTTTTCAGAGGTAATCTATTTCCTGGGGAAACTTTTGGTAAGAATTCTGGCACTTTTCCTGGAACTATTTCAAGGTCTTTCGAATTCAGAGAAACTCAAGGAACAAAGGAGTTGAATATGTAGATACCAGTTATTGACCCGAGCAGACATGATGAAGGCAGTCCTCTCTAGCTCTAAATATTTGCAAAATAGGACAGAAAATAAGAAGTCATTTCATTGCATCTGGGCCAAAGGCCATTTACTCAGAACCCAATGGAATAAAAAGCAATTTTGATCAGAATACTCTAAGGCTCTTGTCCTTCACCTACGTTGTTTCCATAGCCAATTTTACCTTGCTACATTAATCCATTTTTTTTTTTAAAAAAAAAAGATCTTTTAATATAATGAGAAAGGAGTATTGCTTTTCAAGTCTTCTCATTCTCAAAAAAATAAGCACTTGCACACATGTAGCCTTTGGTCCAAAATGAAGCCTGGGACATAGGAGCCCAAAAGGAGATTAGAATATTTCAGACAACGATAAGTCCATTTTTTGTGTGCTTTTTTTTTTTCTTTTCCAAGCAAAAAGAATAATAGGTTCATCACCCACCAAAAAAAATAAAAAATTCTAGGAATAAATGTCAATTCTGATTTTAAAAAATTGCTGTCAGGTAACATCTAATTTAAAAGCTCAATTTCAAACCCACATTTCTCTATCTTACTTATTACTTGTCACCAAAACCTACCTCTTCTGTCAGGCTTGCCCTAGCTTCTCACTCCCACAGACGGCTCAGTCACTGATGCTCCCTGTCATTCAGGGGGCCCTTCTCCCCTGTAACTAAGCTAAGCACATGTACCTGCAACTTCTCCACTTTATGAATGTATCCCTGGGTAAAGACACACATGACGGCTGGGCTGCCATGTCTCAGGCTGGCCTGGGCGGACAGGGTGCACGCCCACCAGAACACAGAACAGACATGCTCCCAACCTGACTGATGGCAGCACAGCCCGGGAGCGGGGAGAATGGGAAATGCATGGCCAGCTGGCCCCCACCCCTGCGCTGCACCCAGAGCCCCACTCCCCAGCATGACAGGCAGCCATGGCAGCCAATGATAGCCATCATGGCAGCCGGCTATGGTGGAGGTGGCCCAGGCAGGCAGACCGGCCTGGAACCAGACATGCAAGCTTCGGGCTTGCCCGCTTTTCCCCAGTCCAGTGGGACCTAGACCCAGGCTGTTACCTCAGCTGATTGAGGAGGTGAGAGCCCAGGCTAGCCACCAGCATGACCAGGGATACCCCAGGTTGACATATGGTGGCCAGGAACCACACATGACGTGGCCTGCAGAGCAAAGCAGTGGTGGGCTGCTGTCACATCTGGTTTTACCCCCCATCTCTGTCTATGTTCCCCTTTCCTTTGTCTCCCCTCCTTTCCCCATCATAGACTGTAAACACCGCCAGGACAGAGAGCGTTCAGTGGGACATGGGGAATGTTGAATGCTAGGTGCATTGTTGGTGCAATAACAAATAACGAATAGTGAATAGTGAATAATAATTAATTAATTAATTAATTAATTAATTGCCGCAATATAAATTAACCAACAAATTTCGATTTCAGTTCTCCATAAAATGGTTGATTTGTTTCCGCTTTTTCATTGAAAGCCAGCCAAAACCACCAGGGCACAGGCCTGAGACTTGCTGAGCCACTTTGAGGGAGGGGAACGATACACTTGTTTTCTTACAGGACAGTAAAATGATTCCCTAGGAAATAGTAGGCCTGTAATGTCAGCCTGTCATTCATGCACCCCTTCCTCTAAACCTGTCACCACCCCACATTTTCCCAGGGACCTACAGGTATTTTATATTCTTGGAATATTTTAAAAGAATCAACACAATAATGACCAGACTCTAATGATGAGGCATAGTTCCTATGTTATGTTCCTCTGAACTCATTAAGGAGTAATATCCTGCAAGCGCCTGTTTCAGATAAACAGCAGATTCAGGTTTATAAAGACAAATTTGCCATATTTATTTCCAACACTTACTTTTAAGCATAAACCAATATTCTCCTTTATCATCATTTAACTAAGCAGCACATGAAATTTACATGAGCTCCTTATAAAGAAACAATAAAATAAGAAAAACGTCCCTTACCTCTCTCTCCACTGCTGCATGCCTCAGTTATTATGATTAATTTCTTAATATTTGGGTTTAATTTCTAGAAATCCATGGAGAGTTGAGATCCGGTGGCTTTCTTTGCACTTTGGGGGTCACTATGACATTCATCTTATTTTTCCATTTGTTTTAGCTGTTCCTGATTCATGTTTTCAGCTAGTGTCTATCCGGTTCTTTCTCTAAGCACCTGTCCTGAAATAACTGAACTCTTCACAAGCATTAATACATTTTATCCTCATAAATGGGAAGGGGGAACTGAGGCACAGAGCAGACTTGCTCAAGGTGCTACTGGGAAATGAACTCAGATCTGCAGATTCTTGCTTATCCCCATTTCATCTCTGTGTAGAAATGCTTACCCTCTCTCTTGCATGCAATGCCACAGTCGGTCTTCCACACCAAGCCCCCAAAGCCCATCAATCGGTTAAAATGAAGCCAGCTAGCCTGCCAGGGAGGCGTCTTTGTAAGTATTTTTCAAGGAATCATAGGGTGAAAACATATGCGATGCCAGCAGTCTGCCCTCATGTCATGATCTGGACTGGGGTGCCACTTGCACATCAGTCAGGAATGGGTCTGGACATGGAACAAATGTGACCTCGGCTGGGCCCAAGAGGGGTGAGGCACTGCATGAGTTTGGCCCCAGCCCCAAGCTGCACCCAGCAACCCATCTCCCCAGGACCCATCTCCCCACCATGACAGGTGTCCATGGCAGCCAATTATGGCTGCCCGTCATGGGGGACACTCCAGACTGGACAGAGAACAGTGGGCTACCACACATGATAGCTAGGGATGTGTGAACAGAACGCGGTTTGGATGTTCAGACGTTTGGTCGTTCGGTTCGAAACCCGAGTTCGGGTTCAGTTGTTTGGTTCAACAGAGTTCGGTTCGGCCAAAGTCAGCCAAACATCTGAAAATAGCACTATCGATACTGATACTGATACCGAAATCAAAAATTTTCTTCAGTATCGGTATCATTTCACCCTGAAACCACCTCTGGTCTCCACCCCTGGTGCCAGGAATTCTACTCCTCAGCTGCCTCCCCCTTCCAGACATGTTTTCCCCACCCAAAGTCACGTTTTTCCCACCCCTGAACTCATCTGAACTCATCCAAAATTTTCCGAACTGTTTGGCTGTTCAAATGTTCGGTTCGGACGTTCGGTTCAGTCGTCCGAACAGGCCAAGTTTGGCCCGAACTCCGAACATCCAAACCGCGTTCGCACATCCCTAATGATAGCCTGCTATAGCCCGGTTAGGCATGTCATTCCCCAAGCATGGTAGCAGCTAGCCAGGGCTATGACTGTGGAGGTCTCCCTAGTCACAAACCAGACTAGCTGCTACCACGCTCGGGGAAACTCCAGGGCAAACATCTGGATGACCCTCAACAAACATGATGGTGACCCATGGGCCACCGTCACATTTCTTAACACCCACAGCATCACAGAATTGTAGAGCTGGAAGAGGGATGCCCTCAAGGGTCATCTAGGTTGATCTCCACTCCAAAGGAGAATACCCCCTATCTACAACATCACAAACAGATGATTTTCCAGGTGTTTTTTTTAAACATCTGGGAAAGGAGATTCCACAACTACCCTAGGCAACGTATTCCATTGCTCAACAACCCTTATGGTTAGGAAGTTTTCCCTAATGTCTAGTCAATTCTTGCAACAGTTTAAGTAACAATAAAATAAATTCTGGCAACAATAAAATTAATTTAAATCCATACCTTCTTATTCTAACTTCTGTGAAATGGAGAACAATTGCTCATCATCTTTTTTGTGGCATCCTTTTAGATATTTGAAAAATTTGATCATGTTCCTGCTGTAATCTTCTTTTGTCTAGGTTAAGCAACCCACCTTACCAATTCTTTCAGCTTCTCCTCACATGGCTTGCATTTTAGGGTGCTAACAAACAAGAATGTTAGGGTGTTAACAAACAAAACATTAGCCCACATTAGTTAACATTAGCCCACATTAGTCCACACCTTTTATTAGGTGTTCACCAGCTGTTCGTCCCCACCAGACATGGGACTGCCACCCGCCGTGCCCATACCCCCACTTATGGTGTGGTCTCAGAGATTGTGAATCCCACCGTGTGGGTGAATGCTGGCTAATGCGGGCTAATCTGCACCCACGTGTCCGCATCCCATCAGTTAGATTGCATGGACCCTCACATGCATACATCACCATGGAGTCACGGGCAAATCCCTAGAGCGACCAACAGTGACCACTTCTCATGGGGGTGAGGGGAGGAGGAGGCAGCGTGGTGGGAAAGAACACCTGCCTGTCTGTGGGGTTTGTTTCACTAAAACCCTCAGTGAGGGCTGCACAGACTGAACATGGACTCCAGTGGGCTATTGTCTCATTTGTTATTACCTATAATCCCTTCACCATCTTGGTTGGCAGCTTACTATTTGATTGTGAATACCAGGCACGAAATGTCTGCAAACACAGAGAGCCTCAGTCAGTGTTTACTTTCCAAAATGCTAAGTAACTCTTGTGGGGGTTTTCCACAAGCACCTCAGCCAAACTGTGTTCTGTGTGATACCTTTTGACATGAATGATGTGTCCTGACATGAGACATCAGAGAGAGAATGCAAAATGCTGCTTCTTTCAGCTGTAGGTGAAGGAGAAAAAAACACACACAGCTCTTGTAAGAAAGTTGTTCAAGTCTGAGGAGCATTCACTTCAGGAGTTGGTGGGGTCTGTGAGGTCAAGAGATGAAACTGGTATAACTGGGACACAGATTCTTGTTTCAGCCTATAGGAAATGTCTAGGATTAGATAACCCATGACTCAATATCCCCTTTGCACCTGATTTGTTGCCATTGAAATTGCATTTATCTGACACAAACCTGGGACTTTTTTCTAATTTAACTTCTCAGTACAAGGGCTTGTTATACAGCACTGCAGGGACAGGCCAAGGAATCTTCGTATTAATATCTGAGCAGGACCCAAAACCCTGAAGATGACAAGCCAGACTGCAAGTCATTACTTAGACATTCTGCCCAGTTTTAGTACTTACACTTCAAAGAGGATGCTGGGAAATTGGGAAGATTTCAGAAATGATGAGCCACCAGACTGAGTTCAGGTCTAAAAAACATGCCTTACAAGAGACTCAGTCTATTTGGTTTATCCAAGAAAAGTCGAAGAGGGGGTCTTCTTGATTAGATGGTATCTATGTGGGAAGGAGATGTGGACTGGAGACAGCTTTTATTATTCTAGAGAGAGGATGTGGTTGCAGTGTTGGTCCCAAAAGCAATAGATGGAGACAAAGAAATTCAGATAATATCTTTTATTGGACCAACTTCTGTAGGTGAGAGACTGAGTATGCACGTTTTTGAGCCACGTAGGAATGTGTGGCTCGAAAGCTTGCATACCCGCACCAACAGCTTTTTTATTATCAGGCAAAGGCAGAAGGAAAGCTAATGGCTGGAAGCTGAAACTGGACACATTCAGACTAGAAATATAAGGTGTCACTTCTTAACAGTGAACTGAATCCGCCTCAACTTTGCAGAGATTTTCCATGTTTTTGGAATGTCAGACCAAGTTCTGCTGTGGATTTAAACCATGCTGCACCGCGCATGCACAGTACAGGTTGTAGTTGATCTGGATTTCTGGTGCAATGCAGACTGGATTGCAGTCCGGTCCACATTTCTCCAAATTGGATTGGAACAAGATGATCCATCCAATCGACCTTACTTTGTGAGTTTCTAAGCTCAGTCTTACCCTGTATGTGTAAAAGTCCATTTCTCAGCTAGATGGGCTGGCTGGGTGCAGTTTCTTGCTTCTGTTGCAGACTACTGTGGAAAATCTGAATCTCTCTCTCCTTTGTTCTCTGATGTCTTTACATAGTTTTTAAATGGCCTTTCTCACCACTTCCAAGACATGCATCTTGTCCTGTAGATCACGTCTGATCCTCCATGTCTCCCACATCTCTCAGGTAGTGACACCCCAATTGTGTTGCAAACCTGTTTTGTTGATTTGCTCTGTCCCTCGGACAGCATTGCGGACTTTGAGTTCACAATAACTCTGCTTTTTGGATTTCTGATCATTACATATGTCTTATATACAATATTTCACCATAGTTATATCCTCCTCAGAATTCTGAGTTGTTTGATATTATTATTATTATTATTATTATTATTATTATTATTATTATTATTAACAAACATTAATATAGTGCCAGTAGTGTACCTGGCACTTTACAAAGTAATAAAATAGACACGATCCCTGTCCCTAGGGCTTACAATCTGAGAGACAGGAGCTGGGGGAGAGACTTAGGAAGGGGAACAGAGGGAGAGACAAGGGGTCTAACATTCATGAAGATGCGAGGTCTCAAGTGCACGTACTTGGCTTGGTTACGATGAGAATGACAGCAGGCAGGTCCATGTTGCAAGGATAAGGGTAAACCGATCGTAGGTATAGGAATAGTGGCTCAGCAGGATAAAGAGTCAGACAGAGCAGAGCGAAAGAGGTGAGTTTTAAGGAGAGATTTGAAGGTATGAAGGGAGGGGGCAAGGCGGATGTGGACAGGGAGGGAGTTCCAGGCATGGGGGGCAGCAAGTGAGAAGGGACGAAGGCGCTTAGGGGAGCAGGGAAGGCGTGGAAGGGTGAGAGAAGGGACAGAGGAGGAGCGAAGTGCACGGGCTGGAGTATGGAGGGCGATAAGTGCAGAGAGGTAGGGGGGAGCAAGGTTGTGAAGAGCTTTATAGGTGAAGACTAGGAGCTTGTGCAGGATTCGTTCAGGAAGGGGAAGCCAGTGAAGCGAAGAGAGGAGGGGCTGCACATGGTCGAAGCGACTGGCGAGGTAGATGACCCTGGCAGCAGAGTTTTGGACAGAGATGAGGGGAGAAAGGTGAGACCGGGGAAGGCCAGTGAGAAGGAGGTTACAGTAATCGAGGCGAGAGATGACCAGAGCATGAACAAGAGTTTTGGCAGACGAGACAGAGAGAAAAGGGCGAATCTTAGCAATGTTATGGAGGGAGAAGCGACAGGATTTAGCAACAGAGTCAATGTAGGGTTTAAAAGAAAGGGCTGAGTCAAAGATGAAGCCTAGGCTACGGGCTTGGGGGACAGGCAGGATGGTGACTCCATCAATAGTTATTGACAGTGAGGAAGGAGAGGAAGGATGAGGGGGGAAGATAAGGAGTTCAGTTTTAGCCATGTTGAGTTTGAGTTGACGTTGAGACATCCAGGTAGAGATGTCAGAGAGACAGTTGATGAGACGAGCTTGAACAGAGGGAGAGAGAGAGGGAGTAGAGAGATAGAGTTGAGTGTCATCAGCATAGAGGTGGTATTGGAAGCCATGGGAGGCAATGAGTTTGCCTAAGGATGAGGTATAGATCGAGAAGAGGAGAGGGCCAAGAACAGAGCCTTGAGGAACACCAACTGAGAGGGGGAAGGAGGAGGAGGCGGAGTTGGAGAGAGACACATTAAAGGAGCGGTCAGAGAGGTAGGAGGAGAACCAGTTATGGACAGAGCCACAAAAGCCAAGGGAGTGAAGGGAATCCAGCAAGAGTGAGTGGTCAACAGTATCGAAGGCAGCAGAGAGATCAAGGAGGACAAGAATGGAATAGAGACGTTTAGATTTAGCCACCAGAAGATCGTTGGTGATCTTAGCGAGAGCAGTTTCAGTAGAATGAAGGGGGCGGAAGCCAGATTGGAGGGGGTCAAGGGAGGAGTTGGAGGATAGGAAGTCAAGGCAGCGGGAGTAGACAACACGTTCAAGCAGCTTGGAAGCAAAAGGAAGGAGTGAGACAGGACGATAGCTAGAAGGGTCAGAGGGGTCAAGAGTGGACTTTTTGAGAATAGGAGAGACTGTGGCATGTTTGAAGGCAGAAGGGAAAGAGCCAGTAGAGAGGGAGAGGTTGATGATGTGCAGGAAGGAAGGGGCGACAGTGGGAGTAATGGAGGTGAGGAGGCGGGAAGGAATGGGATCAAGGGGGCAAGTGGAAGGGTTGGAGGAGGAGAGCAGAGAGGAGATTTCCTTAAGGGAGGCAGGGGAGAAGGAGGACATGAGAGAAGGAGGGGGAGGAGGGAGAGGGGTGGGAGTGGGAAGAGAGGAGTGGGAAGCGATGTCGAGGCGGATCTTGTCTATCTTGGAGGTGAAGAAGGAGGCAAGATCCTGAGCAGAAAGGGAAGAAGGAGGGGGAGGACAGGGAGGCTTGAGGAGGGAGTCAAAGGTAGAGAACAGGCGGCGAGGGTCCCGAGAACAGGACTCAATGCGGGAGGCATAGTAGTGTTGTCTAGCAAGGGAGATAGCAGAAGTAAGGGTGGAGAGACAGAATTTGAAGTGAAGGAAGTCAGCGTGAGAATGGGATTTGCGCCAGAGTCGTTCAGCAGCACGAGTGCAAGAACGGAGGTGGCGGATACTAGGGGTGAGCCAAGGACGGGGGTTGTGGGAGAAGGCAGGGCGGGAAGAGAGAGGGGCATGGGAGTCAAGTGTGGAGGAGAGAGAGGCGTTGAGAGCAGAGACAGCGGAGTCAGGGGAGGAGGAAGAGAAGACTGTAGGAAGAAGGGGAGAGAGAGAGGAGGCAAAGTCCAGGGGATCAATAGCTTGAAGGTCACGGAAGGGGCGTAGAGAAGGGGAAGAGGAGGGGGGACAGTGGGAAATGTTGAAAGAGGCAAGGAAGTGGTCTGATATAGGATGAGGATCGAAGGAGAGATCAGCGAGAGAGCAGTTTCTAGAGAGGACAAGATCAAGAGAATGGCCATTAGTATTGGTGGGGGAGTTGGTCCAAAGGTGGAGGTTGAAGGAGGAGGCTAGGGAGAGGAAGTGAGAGACCGAGGGCTCAGATGGTTCATCAACATGAATGATATCAGACATGTCTAGGAAATGTGTACATAAAGTACTCACACTCTATACATGTATGTTTCATGTGTGTTATGTATGTTAGTTACATAATCATCATCAGGCTTTCAAAGATGAAATCCTCCACAAAATTCTGTTATAGCCCTAACAGTGAAAGTGCTACTGCTAACCCATTGTAATCCATTTAATTATTCACCTACTGGAGTCTTGAAATCAAAACTGGGTATATTTTTGAAAGACACACACTAGCTCAGCCAGGAGTTCTGGACTTGATGCAAAAATGACAGGATAAAATTCTACAGCCTGTGTTATTCAGGATCAGACTCGATGGATGCTGTGGGCCCTTCTGATCTGACAATCTTTGAAGCAATAATTAAAACTCACCTTGAAGTAGCTTCTCTTATCGCTTCTTCATAAAGACCACCAGCTGCTAAAAAAACACACCAAAGGCTGATCATGGGAAGGGGGAGACCATTGGCACAGCAGTTTTGTAGAATAAATTGAATTAGATATTACAATAATCCATATAATAGAAAGCTGAAAAATTAGAGGGGATGTTATGTAAATGACAAATGGAAAAGAGATGAGGAGTTGTTATTCTCACTGTCTCATAAAAGGGGAACAAGGGGTGTCTGATTAAACTGAAGGTAGCAAAATCCAAATTAATAAGAGAAAAATATTTTAATGCCGCATATCAATGGCCTGTGGAACTTACTGCCACAGGATGTGGATGATGCCAAGAATTTAGCACAATACAAAGAGGGACTGGACATGTGCTTGTTCATAACTGATAAAGTATATCTAGAGTAGCAACCACTTCCAAATGTTGGGAAAAGGGATATAAAACTTTCTGCTTCAAGGCTAAACGCAGTCTCTTAACTGCTAGGACATTTGATAACACCTACACTATGCAGGCCTGCCCCTCTAGGGGAAGACGATTTATCCCACACCTGCATAGTTCAGGGATCATTCACCTTCCTTTGAAGCAAATGTTCCCCACCTGTGGGTCAGGACTTCAAGAGTCACACTATCTGTGGGTGAGGATCACGATGATCTTGTTGATAGTTCATGCACTATGCATGTCTTTCTTGCTTTCTGGGCTTGCAGAATTATATTTCAGTCTCAAAAATGAGCCACAAAAGTAAAATTTTGGGAATCACTGCTCTGAAGCTTCAGGAGATGCTGTTCTTGGAGGCAGGACACTGGGATAGATGGGCCACATTCCTGGCCATTCCTGTGCCTTGTGATACATAGCAAATAGCTCATTGGGTGAAAAGCAGGGCTCATGCAGTGAAAAGGGCAGAATCCCCTCTGGCTCAGAATGCACCTCAGATGAAATATTGACGCCATGAAGAGAGCAGGGTCGGCCTGAGCACCGGTGGAATCTGGACTAGAGGGGCTGGGGCAGGACCTGGGGCTGTCCCCTTAGGAAGTACTTGCCCTGAGAGCCTCAAAAGTGATGACAGCATGATCCCAGAGCCTCACTGCTGCCCTGGGTCTTGAAAGGACCCCAAGGGACCCACCAGACTGCACCACCACTGTTGCCACCACTCTGGGGTGGGGTCTCAGGAGCCTCAGCAGTGGTAGTGGCGACAGGCCCTTCAGGTTTCAGAAGGGCAGGGCCTCTAAAAGCTCTGGACCAGGGAGTAGGGGCAGGCCGCTGTCAACCCTGCGTAATGCCAGCTGGGGGTGGGGGTGGGGAGGGCAGGAGGAGTGTTGCTCTAATACTCTGCAGCTCTGATCACAGCTCTCTCCAGCACGCTGCACACCGTTACACTGAGTGTTACAACTGTAATAGATTAATTAAAGTTACCTCTCCAAGCAGAACCTGCAGTGGCAGAGTCACTTCCATCTGCTGGCTGCAAGGTCACCGTTCGATGAACTTGTGACAGGAATCCTCAAGCACCCCGGCAAACGCAAGCGGAGACCCTCTCTGAATGCAGGTAATTGGATTAGGAGCTAATTGGGCTACGGCGGAACCTTAAAAACCTAACAGATTTGCTGCTGATAAAAATTAAAATTAGAAGCGAAATTGATTAGCCCAAATGTCAGAGACACCAGCTGTACATTTGCATTCTCGACTTAGCGGAGCTCTTACCCGGCAAGAGAGAAATATACGTTTGACATTTCCACAGATTTCTGCAAGTCTAATGTATCTTTTATTGGTATTAATTTTAAAAAAGCAAAGGAATAATGGAGTGAAAAACAGGAAAAGGAAGTCAGAAATTCAGAGGCAGGCAGTTCTGAGTTATGGGGAGACTAGCCCTCATGGGTGTCTAAGCAGAACCAGAAATACAATGATCAATGCAACGTTTCTACCCATGAGTGTCTGACTGAATATTTGAGCAGGGGAAGGAATTCTGTTGAATCTGGCTGCAGGTACTGACAGCTGTGTGTTGCTGTGTACGCATAGGCTATGCATAGTAACAAGCTTCCCAAGTTCCCACACACGACTCTGTCGATGCTAGTCAACCTAACCGGAATGTCTCCACAGATATTCCAGACCAGGGCTCTCCCCTCCCCGCTCCCTCAGTTCTGACAATGCTCCTCTGTCCTCTTCAGGCAATATTCTAGCCATGGATGGCCTCATTCTTATGCACAGCTTTGTCTGTGCTCCTTACGTCTACCCAATGCTTCTTATGTGCATGCAGAGCCAGACATAAAATTTGTGGGGCCCAGGGAGAAGTTAAAATGTAGGGCCCCTTGTAGCTCCACCTCCACACCCCCTGCCCCCCATGTGTCACCTCTCCTTTGGGGCACAATCAGTGGGGCCCACTGGGAGTGAGTAGGCAGCCCCATAGTCTGGCCTGGTAAGGCTGGCCCTGTTTGTGTGATATTCCAATCCTGGACTTTTCCCTGTCACAGCTCTACTGATGTCCCTCAATCCTGACATATACCCCACAGGTCATTTTTAAACTAGCATGGCTGGGCGGGGCCGAGGGGGGGTGTTGTCCATGTCCACTGAGTAGAATAGCCACAGAGCACCCACTCAGGTGGAGTGTGTGGGGAGACATTCTAGCGGGAAGCTCCCTGCCACGGCAGCCCCCACACATTTCCCCTGCCATGGACCATGGGGGAAAGGGAAGCGGGTAGGGCTGGCCTTTGAAACTGCCATGTCCCAGCCGAGGGCTCCCCAGCACTCCTGGCTAGTTTCTGTGACTTGCAAAGGGTGTTTCCCCACCCACAGTGCCTCTGAACAGCAGATCACTCATCTGACATGGCTGGCTGCTGCCGCCATTCATACGGGCTGGGGATGCGTGGGCAATGGCTCTCACGCACTTTTTGGCTGCCCCTGCACGGCGCACTCTGGCTTTTTCACCAGTGCTCCGTGAGTGGTCAAGAGTGGGTGCTGTGGGGGTCATGGGAGCACCCACGGCACACCCACGCATATCACCTCGACATGAGCGTTAGGATGGGTGGACATGGGTGGTTGCATCTCATTTAAAAACGATCATAGGTGCGATCCCAAACCCCGGGCCACATACACACAGCTCAGCCTCTGACAATGCTCCTCTCTCAGCCCTGTCCGTCAACCTCCGTGCTATTCCAGCCCAGAGATCCAATCTATCTCTGACCCATGGCGGCAAGCCATGCTGAAGCATGCCAAACTGTGCTTATTTTGGTGTTGGGAGTAGAAATCCTGATGCAACATGAGGTCAAATTCATTTATTTAGCCTCGCCCCTTTTTAAACTTCTATAGAGTGTGTGGGAGACATGGATACTTCTATCTCAGAGCTGCCAGCTGCTCCGTAGGCCTGATGCTGTCTCTGCCACAATGCCTGCACTCCCTATTTCTTAAGTCCAGACTTGTGAGGAGGGGAAGGGACGAGAACTCTGGGGAGGCAATTACTGGAATAGCTTTTCTCCAGTTCTGCTGTCTTTGTTTTTAAAAAGGGCATTGGAAAACCAGAGGGGACGGTTCAGCGAAGAGCTAGGAGAATGATTCAAGGGCTGGCAAAAAAAAGAAAAAAAAGAAAACAACTGAAAACAAGGGAATAAATATGCTCATTTGTGCAGCCTTCCAAAAAGAAAGTGACTTAATTACAGTGTATAATTACTGGGTTGCCATAACTCTGAGTCCCCTTTAACCTGACCGCTTATGAAAAATACATGGTACAGGACTGCATTGGAACCATGCATCGGACTAATGCAGTGTTACCCCGAGATTCTCCCAGGAATTAGCTACCCAATGGGGTCAGGGATCTCTGTAGGAAAGCTCCAGTTTCCTCACCAAAAATTCACAATAGACAATTATGACTAAAATACTACAATTTATTGTCCAGGCTGCTTATGAAAAACACATGGTTCCAATGCAGCCCTGCACCATGTGTTTTTTCATAAGCTGCCAGGATCAAAGGGGACTCGGCGGTATGGCAACCCTATGTATAATGGCTCCTTAATGTAGCATGGGGAGGCAGAAGAAGCACCAGCCACTGGAAGTTAAGGGATGGGCTGCAGGGAGCACGTTCAGCTGATGCTCTGAGCATTGTACTGGCTGCCAGTTGTCTTCCTGGCCTGATTCAAGGTGCTGGTTTCTTGCCCATGACTCTATGGTGTTGGCCTTTAAAGCCCTACACAACCCGAGCCCTGCTTCAATGAGGGACTGCCTCACCCCCTGGGTCCCAGAGCGGCCCTTGTGGTCGTCCAGGGGGTGCCCTCCTGGAGGTTCCGCACTAGCAGCGGGTCTGGACTGACAGGCAAGTGTTCTCGGCAGCCATGCTGTCGCTGCGGAATGCCCTCCCGGTGAAGATTTGCCTCAAACCGGATCTCCTGGCTTTCTGTCGCAATTGTAAAAGTTGGCTCTTCCGTCAGGCATTTGGCGGGGGCGGGGATGGGTGAGGTAGGGGTGGGTGGGGACATTTTTTATATGCAGATCAGCTATATGTGGCATTGTGTATTTTTTTTAAGGGTGGGACTTGGGGCAAAAAAATGGTTACTGGTTTCCAAAAAATTGGTTTACCGAATTAAACCCGGTATACAGGTACCGTTTTTCTTTTCATTGATTTCAATGGGGAACTGTCCCCATTGAAATCAATGGGGGAAAAACCCCAGTACCTCCCCCCTACCCCTCCCAGGCTGCGTGGGTGGAAGGGGGAAAATCCCCCCACCCACCCTGCCCAGACTGGTCTTTTTTTTTTTTAAAGCTCTAACAGTCACTGACCAACCGGACCTGGACTCCGGGCCACCGCCGGCTGCCCAGTGGCAGCCAGCCAGGGCTATGGAGGCTGCTCAGTCTGGCAGCAGAGCTCTCTCCTACCACCACCACCCCGGATCACCTTCTATACCTGTGGCTGTGTGCGGACTCGGAGTGTGCTCCCTCTGGGTGGTGGCGGCGGTGGCAGCAGCGGCGGCAGCAGCAGCGCACGCCCGGCTGCAATGCTGGCTTGAGCGCTTCACCAGACCTTCCGGGGAAACCTGGAAGTTCCCCGGAAGGCCTGGTGAAGCGCTCAATCCAGTGCTGCAGCCGGGCCCACACTGCTGCCGTCGCCACTGCCACCACCACCCAGAGGGAGCACACTCCGAGTCCGACTCCGCACACAACCACAGGTAAAGAAGGCGATCCGGGGGGGGCGTAGGGGAGATCTCAGCTGTCGGCCTGAGCAGCCTCCATAGCCCTGGTTGGCTGCCACTCGGCCGCCAGCAGCGGCCCGGATTCCGGGTCCGTTTGGTCAGTGACTGTTAGAGCTTTAAAAAAACAAAAAACAGGCTGGGCAGGGTGGGTGGGGGGGTGTCTCCCCTTCCACCCACGCAGCCTGGGAGGGGGAGGGAAAGTGGGGGGGGGGGTTGGTTTTGTTGTTTTATATTGCAGCCATTGATTTCAGTGGCCGCAATGTAAAAAAAATCCGGTACAGGAACCGGCACCGGTACGGGGAATTATCAGATCTATCCGGTATCCCAGATACTGCCAAATACCGGCAGTATCAGATACCGGTAGATCCGAAATTCCCACCCCTAGTATTTTTACATGTATGTATTTATTTTTTAATTATTTTTATGCTGTTTACTGGTGTTTTATTGTTATTATTATATTATCTGTATAACATTGTTAGCCACCCTGAGGAGGTGGGTAAAAATACAAGGAATAAAAAATACAAGAAATAAACAAGAATAAACACGTTCAAGCTTAGAGTTCAGGAACAATTTTTAATAGGGGGGGAGGGGAGGCAGGGGTAAGGAATCATCAGAACTGATTGACCAGGATGGGGTTGGAGTCCCCATTCCCTCCAGTCTCTAAATATAATCTAGCACCTCATACAAACATACTCTAGTATATATCCTCTCCAGTAGGGAATGAAAGGCAGCACAGGGAAATCAGAGAAGAATGCCTCATAAACTGGAATTAGGAGGACGCTTTCATCCATTGTCATCTTTGTGCCTGTCATGTTGGGGAAATAAGCCCAGGAGTGGGCTGGGTAGCCTGGGGCCAGTTTTAATTGAGACCAGCTGACTTGCTTCTCTAATTTATTTTGCTTTGGGGCTTTGTTCCTGCATGCGAATCCACACAGGGATTCTGGAAAGGTATCTTTGGCAGCCCATTCTGGGAAAGGGCGGAGAGGGGAGGGGGGATTTACTCTCAGGATGAGACAGTGGGAAATATCGACGATAAGTAATCCTTAAACGGCCACATGCTGTGACAGGGGATTTTAATTAGCAACATCTCTGTCAGATACTCCAAGATTATAGGAAAGGTCCAGAATGTCAGCTGTATGGGCGGTGGGACCGGGGAGCAGGTGGTTTTTATAGTGCAGCTCTGGAATGCTGAATCGTTCTATGAATCACAGGGAATTCTTCCCACAGGGAGCTGGATAGCCGGCTGACATAAATCAGCCTCAATCAAGGAAAGTCAGTGTGGTGGGATTCCCAGCTAGTATCCGTGTCGCTCCATTAGAGAGAGGATCATTTACACCAGCAGGGGATCTGGTGGAATCACTCCACATTTACAACCATGGAACTGGGTGGGTACATTCACACACTATTCTTTGCATGGGGAGTGGTGGCCCAGTCCCACATTCTGAGTGCTGCTGTGTGCAGTCCTTACCGTTGCCTAGGCTGCTTCATGCAACAGGTGGGACATTGAAATTCAGGGGAATAAGTAGCTGTTTGAATGCATTGCTATGGGCAGGGCTGGTCTAACGCAGGGGCAGCAACCAGGGCCTATGCTTTCAGAGACCCTGCACCTCTGAACAGGAAACTGGTCCAAGCGAGGGACAGGAATTACCTGCCTGGACACTTCCCCCATCCACTCCACTAACTGCCAGGACTCGTGATACTAACAAGAAGGGTCACCACCTATGCAAATTTTTAAGGAACACTGATGAAAAATACACAATATAGGTCAACAGGCCACACACAGACATTTTGGGTGAGAACAAATGAGATGGTACCCACACCAGGTGGGTGGATACCTGCTTGTTTATGATGTGTTCACCCTCACCAGCCACCTGGCTACCACCCACCTGACCTGAAGCCCCCACTCACAGCAGGGTCCTGGAGCATGTGGAGCCTGCCGTGTGGGCAGATGAGAGCTAATGTGCTCCCACATGTCTGTGTCCCATCCATTAGGTTGTGTGCAGCATCTGCGTGTACAGGTCGGCCAACACCATAGAGTCATGGGCAAGAAACCTAGAGCGTTCCAAGGAACAACCACTTCTGGCCCCTCTCTCCACTCTCATTCTCGCTGGTACGCATCTAGCATCCCCCTTAAAAGCTCACCATGCCATTTTTAAGCATGCATTTTCCCAGCTCTTCCAGGCTGGCAGTACGTGCCCGGTGCTTGCTCTTTCCCAGCTCTGTCCCCACTCTGGAGTCAGCATGGGTTGATGTGAACATGAACACTGTGACTCTCATGGTGTGTTCCCTTGAGCTCAAGACCCAGCCCTTGTTCGAGGAGCCACCCACGGTTCTGGCAAAGGGCACGGAGGACCCGGATGCCACCTTTATAGAGGAGACAGTGGAAGCAGAGGAGAATGGTAAGTTATTGCACTGGGAGGGGTGTGTGTGGATATTTGCATTTACACGTCTACATGACAAAAGCTTCCATTTATTGTTATCTCATTATGTTTGTTAGGAAAAAAGAAAAAAAGGAAAACTCAGAGGTATATTACTATCTATTTCTAATCTCTCTATAATCTCAAGAGAGAGAGAGAGAGAGAGAGAGAGAGAGAGAGAGAGAGAGAGAGAGAAACAAGAGAGCTAACACAGAGTGAAGCAGCCCAGTCCTACAATATTAAGGGTTGCAGTTCCCTCCCCCAGAGTCCTCCTGATTGGTTCTGGGAGGCAGAGACATTGAGGAATTACAGGGTGACATTCAACTGTTGGGATCCGTTTGTGCCAGAGATACATCCATCAGGTCCTTCCCCTCCAAGTTCAAGAGTTCAACACTGTTTCTGGCTCCAAGATGTCTGCTCTCTCATCCCCTCTCTACATTTCCCTCAAAAAAACACCTGCCAGGCTGCCAGGCAATAACAAAATCAATAACGACTTCCGTTATCGTTATAGATTTTGTTTTTTTTTCGTTTTCCTTATTGCAATAACAAAAATGAAAATGACAATTTTTGTTGCTGTTATTGATATAATGAAATGACATGCGCACCCCTTAAGCAGCCCCACCTCGAACATCAAGGCTCAGGGCTTGTGTTCATTTTCAAAGTGGTCCCTGAGCAGGAAGAGGTCCCCCATCCCTGCTCTACAGCCATCTCTGGCTCTGGGGCAAGACAAAAACAAATTAAGAATCAAGTGGTGAATTTGTAACGATGAAAGTTGTTGTGTGAACAAACCCTGATCAAATGTTTGACCCACTGAGAATTTTGCTCCTGACTTTATTGGAGCAGGGGCCAGTCAAACCAGCCACTTTTTTTTACGTCAGCTGCTAATCTCCCTCATGCTTTCACCCAACGGCTGCCCCTTTTATTGCTGAGTTCTACTCCCCCCCCACCCACCGACTCCACTGTTCTGGCTGATGACAAGATACTTCCAACGCTCTCTCTCTCTCTCTCTCTCTCTCTCTCTCTCTCTCTCTCTCCCTCTCCAACAAGTCTAGCTCTACAATCACACCCTGATGGTAGATTATAGCAGCAGAGATTAATGAGACCCCCTGCTAGCTCATATCACTGCCAGCAGAGAGGTCTGGTGTGTACAGCTCGCAGCGACATGACTAAATCATGGATTAGCAATGCATTGATTCAGTTACTTCAAAGCCCATCTGTGTGAAGAGTGTCATATAGCCACTGTTTTGCAAAGCAGCTCTGAATCCGAGCCTGTTTGATTGCCGTACTTGTTATTCCAGAAATGGCTAAGAAACACACTCTCCCAGGCGTGCGCTGAAAAAGGCACTCGAAAAGCACAATGATTTTAACTTTCCTGCTTCTCTGTAGCATATGATAGTGGGTGGGATTTCAGCCAGCTCTGAACACCCTCAGCCTTTTGCAGACCTCGACTACAGGCCAAAACCTGTTTTTTTTCTTTGTAGCACCCTCCATGTTTTTACAGAGCCAGACGCTCTCCCATCCGAGATGGGATTCTACTTCAAGCGGTTCAGAGCACGGCTAAGATCACAGCGTGGGGTTTGTGGAAGACGCGCGACGACCAGGGACAAAATTCCTGCAGCAAATTTTTTCTGTTTTGAAAACGTTGAGATTTTTCACAGGAAAACATCCGTTCTGTTTAAAAAAAAAGAATGTGGCTGTGCCCATGGCAAAATAATTCTCCCATTCATCTCTTTGAAGCATGTGCCACCCTGTGACCACATAGGCTGCCTCAGAGGATGGGTTTGACAGTTCTCGCTGCACATCAGGCCTCACCCAAATGTCAGTAAATACCAGGGTATCCATCATTCCCCAAGTTCTCTGGGCCCCATACCCCGGGAAGCCACAGCACCCACAGAACAAAGTAGAAGCCTTTTGGCTTTCCCTGGCAAAAAACCTGCAATCGCTTTCTATGTAGTGGTGTTATGATGCCTCATGCTCGTAGCAAGCAAAAATAGTTACTTTAAAAATATAAGAAAACATATGAGTTCCTTCCAACCAATGTGCAGCTCTGTTCCCACATACATTTTGAGCACACTGACCTTCACTGCCTTGCAGATCCCCACACCTGCCCATTTCTTAATATTCAGTGGTTCCCCCACCCCAGTTTAAAAATCCCATGGTTTCATGGGTGGCAACAACTGTAACATTTTTAGAGGACTTGGTGTGTGCACTGACATGCGCGTTACATGGATTAGCAGTACTGGTGCAGGAGCATACACATAGCATAGGTTTTGCACAAACGTTTTCAACCCATAGTCGGCCTGTAACCAATAGGAGGTGACAGCAGCCAATAGCAGCTCACTCTCAGTGCACAGCCAATCCTGTAAAAAACATGACCAATAGTGGCCAATAGCTGCTCACGTTTAATGTGCAGCCAATCCTGGCTAGGCAGCCACACAGCTGTTTAAGCTGGTCAAAACCTTTGGCGTTTGATCTGCAGAGTTCGCGCGGACCCTGGACCCACAGCCATGGAGACACATGCTGAGCATTTCCTTGTGCTCATTAGGACAATCCAGGCCTTCCTTTCTGCCACTGAGCAGAACGTGCACGTGATCCAACATATCCAAGCCTTCTGCAGTCACTCGTGCAATGTGCTGTCAAGCCACAGAAAGGCTCTCTCTAGATCTGTGTCTGGGATACTGGGGCACACCACACCGTGGAGGTGACGCCTGCTTCAGGGCCATTCATTTGCCTACCTCTGGGGACAATAGACCATGCTGGGGAGGGTAAAAACCCTACAAGGGCAGCTGATGTGCATAGAGAGGCTCCTGTCAGGAGATGCAGCTTCAGTTACCCACATCCTGTTCAGGGCTGTACCCACCTAGAGGCTTATCTGGAAGAAGGAAAAATCACAGACTGATGTGAGGGGGAGAACATATTGTCCTTGTGGGGAGACTCTGAGTGAGTTGCAAACTTCAGGATGCTACATCACCTCATCCTGCAGATAGCCAAGATCCTCAGGCCTCAACTGGAGATACAGAGCACGGTGATGCCGTCACCTATTCTCGTGAAAAAGTGCATTTCCATCACCGCTTGCCACTCCAGACTCCTATTGCTTTGCTGCCCAGCAATTTGACATTGGAAGCTCAACATTGGGAACAATACTAGTGGATAGGGGTGAGAATTTTGGTTTCAGATAGAACCGAAACAGTCCAAAAATGGCCGTTTCAGTTTTAAAACCGTAAAACTAAAATTGTGTTTTAATTTAGGTGTCACAGGGTTTTCTACATTGATTTTTTTTCCAGTTTGTTCTCATTGACTTCAATGGGAGAAAATCCACTGAAGTGAAGGAGAAAAAAATGGGGGGAAATCAATGCAAAATTAAAAAAAAAAATTAAACTGAAATTAGATTAGAAAATCATGACTGAAATCGAAAAAACTAAACTGAAAATCTCCCCCCCTGGAATCTCATCCCTACTAGTGTACAACAGGGGACCATGTCATTTTCGTTTTTTCGGATTTGTTATTTAAAACTGTCATTTTAATTTCCTATTGCTTTAAATAGAAATCACATTTTTGTCTGTAACCTTTTTGTTTTTCACTTTATTTGACTGAACCCTGGAGTGATTATACCTCCAATGGAAGGCATTATGTGTACCAAATTTCAAAATGATTGGATAAAGGAATCCAATGTTAGCAGCAGTTGAATTAATTTATTTTGCAAAAATCTTCATATACATTCTTAGGTGTAACTTCTTTTTCTCATATTTAATGTATATGACACTTTGCAAGTTTATACCCCTTCCAATATTGACTACCTTTGCCAACTTTCAGAAGGATTGGATAAAGGGTCCTGGTGTTATAAGCAATTAACTTATAGAAGATATATGTCTGACTGTAACAACTTTGTAGTCAAACCAGTGTACATGAAATTTGGCAGAAATCTATATCACACTTTCATGATCATCTCTGAAAAATATCAGAAAGATGTAATAAAGGGTTCCAATTTTATATGCCTTCACAGCATATGCAGAGAAGGCGCCAATGCCAGGGCTTTTCTTACATGTCACTGTGGTATACGATTGGTTTGTGATGCCAATTGGTCAAGAGAAATGTCAACCAAATATCCTCATTCTGTGCTGTGACCATCCCAACATCTCTCCCCCACTTGTTACTGGGAAGTCAGAAGCATCTGTTTAGGAAAGAGCCAATAGAGATTCTCTTATGTCCTCTGTCACAGTGCTGCAGGATGTGATTGTGATGATAACTGGCCAGCCTGGATGTGTAAATGATGTCTCCTGATTTCTGGGACACTATCCCCAAAGTTCCAGTTATGTCCCTTCTATGTCCGCCTCGAAGCCACTACCGATTGGTCCCATAAAGCTAGAAGCATGCAGTAATTGGCCAGTGAATGTGTCTGTCAGTCTTTTGGGTTGCTCCACATCCTCCCTCCTACAGCCGCTCTCCCTCTGCCATGCCAGGTGCCTGCCTCTGACTGGCACTGCATGTGCTGCTATTTATCTGAATAATGATCTTCAAGGGGACAACGTCAATTGCTTCTAAAATCAGTTCCCTTTATCTAATCATTTCAAAAAGTGGTGCACACAATGCCCTCCATTGGGGGTACAAGCACCCAAATTTCATCACAATTGAATAAGAAACAAGAAAGTTATAGCCGGAAATACATATGTCAGTTTTTTCTCTTTATTTCAAAAACAAAATGTTGTTTTCATTTCTATTTTTATTATTATTGTTGTCCTTTTCGTTATTGCAATAATGATAATGAAAACGACAATTTTTGTTATCATTCTTGTAATAACGAAAATGACATGCACTCCCCTAGTTTGCACAGCAGTTCTGGAAGGGCTGCGTGACCAGATAGTGCAGTTGGCTGACCCAATGGAGGTGACTGAGGGCTTTCAGCAGGAGGGGTTCCTGAAGTGTATAGGGATAATCGATCGGAGCCATATTGCCATTATATGCCCACCTCAGAGCAAGGACAACTATCTGAACCAGAAGTTTTTTTCCTCAACAGTTCTCTAGGCCATAGTAGACCACCGTTCCCAGTTTGTGGATGTGCTCGCCAGTTGGTTTAGGAAGAGCCATCATGCCCACATCTTCTGTCCATTCCTCTTCTTTGTCTGCATGTACATAGGAAACTTTGGACCCTCCTGGGCATTGAGGGGGTGCTCCTGAAACCTGTTGTTCTCAGGGACCCTGCCTACCCCCCAAAAGTCCTGTCCCATGAAGGCATACAGTGCTGCCTGCACCTCAGAGCAAAAGTAATTTAACCAGAAGCTTGGCGCCACCTGCTCTGTTGTGGAGAGGGCTTTTGGGCTTTTAAAGCAGTGCTGGAGATCGATAGCTGCTAGGATTTCCAGCTAGAGACTGCTCCCCAGCTAACAACTACTGCCAGTGTTCTCCTCTCCACAACATCTGCATGACCGATGGGGCTGCGTTGGAAAACCCCGTGCCAGTTATCTCCAGCGAGCCAGTTCCCCTGGCTTAGCAAACCAGTGCTCCATGAACAGCTGAACTGAGCACAACAGCGCATACTGAGCAGCTAAACTGAGCAGACCAGAGAGATCTGGGACACTTTTTGTGGTTGTGCCGGCACATCAACCGCAATGCTAGCCAAAACACCCACCATCCGTGGCAGTTTAATGAGTAGTGGTAAAATGTATCAAATTATTATCTTTTCATTGATCAATAAAGCCTTTAAAAATATTTTTTGTGTCACTGTGTTTTCCTCTGGCCTATCCGGCTCACCCCCACCCCCACCAAGGTGGCCCCCTCCCAGCAATTGGACAGCATACTTTCCCTTCTTGAAAACCACCCCCACCCCCATGCTATTTCCTGCCAGGCGGCTTTTCCATCTGCATTTCCCATTGGCATTTGCAGGCTAGCTGGGTCTGGGACTGACAATAGGAAGTGCAGAGGCACAAGTGTGCAGCTGGCTACTCTGCCCTCCACCACCCTCAAGTGCAAGTGATTGGCCAGCGGACTCCCCACTCCCCTGTTTTTGGTACTCTTGCCATCTCCCACCCTTCCCTTTCAATCCCCAAAGCAGCTTATCATTATGCCATACCACCATTCTTCTCCATGGCCCCCCTCCTTCCTTTCCCTGCAGCCTCCCTTCTCTGACCCCCCTTTTCTCTTCCCTTCTCCTCCAACCCCCAACCCCCAAAGTGACTTGTCACTATGCCATACCACCATTCTCCAAGGCTCCCTTCTTCCCTTCCCTGCACCCCTGCCACCTTCCCTTCCAACCCTCAACCCCCAGCTCTTTAGCGTTATGCCAAGCAACCATTTTCCAGTGCCCCCCCTCAAACTTCCCTCCTTTACCAGAAAAAGCACGGAAATCAAGTATTATGAAAAATTACAGAACGTTATTAAACTGTATAAAACTATAAAACTTTATTAAACTTAAATTAAGTAAGTTTAAATATAGAACTTTAAAAATAGAACTTTTTAAATCTCAAGTTGCCTTTTAAACTGCATTTTTTTAAAAAGATCAAATGGCTTCTTTTTTCACCTGCTCCTTTTGGGGGCAGCTTGGCATGCTCGCTTGGGTGGTGGGAGTGACAGGGGGATATCTTACCTATCCTCCAACTGCAGATCTTGCTGCGGAGGAGTGTTTGTGGGAGGTGTGTGAGAATTAATAGCAAGGTGGAAGCGAGCCTGGCCCAGAAACTGTTCTCTGACATGAGCGCAGTGCAGAGAGGGTTCAGGTGCTTTCGCTGGGGTGGGGGTGAAGTGCAGGGGGAACCAGGGTAGGCGTGTTCCATGTCAGCTGGCGTGAATGGCCAATGGGGTTAGGAAAGGGCGCCTGCCCCTGAGCAATAATGCTTGTGGTTGTGGCAGCATCATGCTCAAGAAGGGAGTTCTGGAGATGGATTGACTTGGCCAGGCTGATTCGCATCTGTGCCCACATCTCACTCATCTCTGTGCTCATCTTCTCGATCCCACTGTCCGACCACTCAAACTACTTCCAGACACAGACCCAGCACCTGTCCTCCCACCAGCGGTCCAGGAGGACCTCAGCAGCAATGGACTTGCGTTCTGCCACATCAGCTGTATATGTCCCCATGCCATCCCTTTAATGGCATTGCGGATCTCATCCACCTGCTGCATGGACTCATCAAGCAGTCCCCTTACCAAATCCTCCCTGCACCACCAGTTGCATACCTGCAGATCCTAATTCCACTGGGTCCTTTATTTATTTTTTATTTATTAATTTAAAATTTATATCCTGCCCCTCCTGCCCACAGGGCAGCCTGGGGCAGCGAACAAAACTTAGTAAATTTTTTAATTTTTTTTTAAACAATTTAAAAATACAATACAATGTGGGGAAACCCCCACCCCTATCCCTCTCCAAAAGCCTGATGGAACAGCCAGGTCTTACATACACGCCAAAACAGCTGGAGAGTGGGAGCCAACCGAGCCTCCTCCGGGAGCGAATTCCACAGCACAGGGGCAGCCACCGAAAAAGATCTAACATCGGTGGCCACCCGCCTTGCCCGGGGAACCTCCAAAAAGGCTCCCATGGATGATCTCAAGGGTCGCACGGGCACATGGGGAGTGAGGCGATCCCGCAGATAAGCAGGGCCCAGACTGTGAAGGTCCTTGTGGCACAGGATTGCCCTGGCAGTCCTGTAACAAGACAACAAGGAAAGTAATTAATTCAGACTCCCCTAGCCCACCTTACCACACCGATGTTTCAGTTCCTGCCTGCCCAATTCCCAGCCCTCCACCTGCCTGAAGCAAAGCAGGAATTAGTACCTGGCCTATGATGCTGCTGGGGCATTTTCTGGGGTGGGATACCAGTGCCATGCAGTCCTCCTCCCATGATCACTGTAGAGGAGTGAAGAGCATATAAAAATCAAGCACTGCCATTCGTGCCATCTTCTCCCTGTCTCCTGGCCACCATTTGGACTTCCACACCCCATGCCAGCCTGACATAGTGGCTTCCTGCCTGCTTGTGGGCTCGCCATAGTGCCTTGCCACGCACTTCCCATGTCTACCATTCCCATCCAGTAGAGCTGTTTCCTGTCCAAGAAATTTTCCTGCTACTCCTCCACTTTTTCCTGGCTGCCTGTCAACACAGTAAACAATAACAAACATAATTACTTTAATTAGAAAACAAGGGAAGCCTTTATCATGCAGCTGTGTAAACACAAACACACACACCAGGTGCTTTAACTTACTGTTCTCCACTAGGGATGGACGAACAGAACTGAGTTCAGAAATTGGGTTGGTTCAGTTCGGTTTGGAAGTCCGGTTCGGTCGACCGAACTATTCGAGTTCGGTCCGAACTCCGAACTTCCGAACAAAGTTCAGAAATTCAAACCCCATTGAACTAAATGGAATATTATCTTTTAGGGATGGGCGAACAGAGTCGAGTTCAGAAATTCGGTTCGGTTCGAAAATTGAGTTCAGTTCGGAAGTTCAGTTCGGTCAACCGAACTGGTCGAGTTCGGTCTGAACTCCGAACTTCCGAACCGCATTCGCCCATCCCTATTCTCCACTGCCTCCTCTACAAATGTGGCATCCAGGTCCTCTTTGCCTTCAACCAGAACCTCTGGTGGCTCCTCAAACAAGATTCATTGTGTCTGCGTCGACCTGTGCTGGCTCCAGGACGGGAACACATATGGAGGGATCTTTTCTGGCAGTTGCTGCTTCCGTAAGGGGGAAAAGGAGCAGTTCCAGTGAGAGCAGTTGCAGCAGAAGCTTCTGGTCCCTGGCAAAGATGCAGTCATACAGGTGGGATGCAATGATGGCTCCATCCACATAGAAGAACTGGACAAGAAGCTCATAATAGGGTGATGTTTGTCGCCCATGGCCGGAGGCAAAGTTCTCCTTCCATGTACCCGGTCCTCAAGCCTTTGTCCCGCTGCCAGCACTGGTTCATGTCCCAGGTGGAGCCCTACTGCGCCATTTGGATGGAGATCTCCTGGAACACCGCCTCATTCCTATAGCACTTCACCAGGCATATTGGATTTTCTGCACCCCCCATAAAGTGATGAAGGCCTTGGTCTCTGCCTCAGTCCAGGGAATGCAGCATTGGTGGGTGGGTAGGTGGAGAGCGACCGTGATTGTGCTGTGGTGGTAGCAGTGTTGGTTGTTGCCTAGCTGTCGGTTTGAGCCATGGCCACGGCAGTGGTAATCCTCCGCAAGTCATTTCTGAGAATTCAGTGGCTGGGAAACAGCAAGTGTCGGCGGGTACATACTGCCGACCAGGACAAGCAGGGAGAACACATGTTTGAAAATGGTACGGTGGGCCTTTAAGGCAGATGTTACTATTACATGCATGCCAGTGAGAGCAGGAGCGGAGAGAGGGGCAGGCAATGGTCGCTCCTCAGATCGCTCTAGGTTCTTCGCCTGCTACTCTATGGTGCCAGTGGACCTGTGCCCACATGGCGCAGCACGCAATCTAATTGATGGGATTCAGACACAGGGAGAGCATATTAGCCTGTATTTGCTAGCACAGCGGGCTCCACATGCTTCAGGACCATGCTACAAGTGCAGACTGACAGCTGTGTGTCTGGTGGGTGGTGGCCACATGGCCAGTGGGGGCAAACACCTAATAAATGGGCAAGTGGACACCCACCTGGTGTGGGCTACCATCTCATTCCTTAACACTGTGGAGGGACTGTCCTTGAGAGTGTTTGGAGACTTCAGCAGGGGCAGGACTTGGAGGCCCACTTCCTACTGTGGGTGAGTTGCTGGGAGCACATTACACCAGTGCTTCAGAGCCTTCCCTGGCTTCCTGTAGTCCCTCCAGGTCCAATTCAAGATGCTGGTTTTAACCTCTACATCCCTAAATGATTTGGACACAACTTAAGGACCACACCACCCCTAAGTCTGTTGCAGTCTCTCTGGTCAGCTGGATTGGCTGTATGGTCGTGTCCTCGGTGTGCATGGGCAGAGATGTTCTCAGTGGCTGCTCCCCCAGCTCTGGAAATCCCTTTCCTTTGGGATTCAGCAAAGCCTGAAACTGTGTGTGTTCCAAAACAATGTAAAGCATTTTTGTTTAGGTTGTCTTTTGGTGGCTGGGGATGGGCCAGGGACTAGGGTGAGTAAAATTTAAAATCTATATAAATTAATGTATGTGTGTGTGTGTTCCTGTATGTCCCATAGACACCTTCTTTCCTCACAGAAAAATCAGGAAATCTAAACAGACTGCTCCCTCAGCCCCCCAAGGCACACAAGCTGCAGCTTCTAACTCCCAAAGGGCCGTGAAAAAACTCCTTCAAGATGCTTAACTCTTCCTGTTTTTGTGAGGGAAGACACTGAGCAGCACAGTCTGGAGCAATGAAAAGCACTAGGATGAAGCAAGCATGGCTCCTTTGAAAGGCATTGTGACAAAACCGCAAAGTCACCGACTTAACTTCCTCCCTCCCAACCAGTGTCAAATTGAAAAGTCCTCCACCTTGCCTTCTCATCAAATGTCTGAGTACTGCTGGGAACGTACAGAAATAACTTGCCTCTCCTGAGAAAACAGAGTCTCTTCCAAACCTTAGATTCTGGGATAGTTCCCCCCCTTTTAGCTTTCTGAACTCTCTGGCTGTATTTTTCCTTCACATCTATCCCTACAGGCTAAAATTATAAATATGTCAGATGAAAAAAGCTCGGCTCTCTCAGAACGAAGGTGAACAGGAGCCTGTAAATTTTGCAGTCTGTGTCTGAAAATGCAGAGGACAACTTTAAATTCCCTTTAAAAAAAAAAAGAAGAAGAAGAAAAAGAAGAAGGGGGAAAAAACCCTCTGGCTTTATAAATATTAATTCCGAGCATGTGGTAGCGAGAAAGACTGCAAGCCGCCTGCTCTTATCTACCATTGTTTGACTAATACTGGAGACAGTTTAAACAAGAGGGTTATTACTTGATATGACACTAAATTAGAAGGTTCAGGCTTCCTATTAAACACACGGGCTTAGCAAGGCTGGGGCAGATTGGATTCTGCAGGTCAAAAGTGTCTCCTGCAGACTCCCCATTTATCACAGACCTGTTGATTAATTACACACCACTTGATTCAATTAAAATTCTCTCTGGCTTCTGACCTGAAATGCTGTCTCTGAGTGTCACCGTTTTCCATTGAGTTGACACTAGGAACAGTAAGAAGCCAGACCTTGCTAACTGTTCTCGTTTTGTCACAAGTCGCTCTGGATCCTGGTATGTGAATAGGTGATCATCTCAGCTTACAGTTTATTTCAGTTTTTAGTTCCTCCTCACAATACCAGCAGAGGAAGGCTTGAGGATGAGATCCAAGTGTAGCAAGAAAGAAAAATTAAAGAGTCAAACGTTTTTGTTTGTTTGTTTCAAATTGATCATTAAAAAAGACACTTTCGTGATGTTGTAACACTTGGGTTCAGCAAATCGGAGTAGTTCCACCACTGTGTCAGCTCAGAGAAGTGGGAGGCAGCTGCCATGCCTTCATTCCCCCATGCCCTCAGGGCACTGCCACACTGAACACCCTGATACTCCAAGTCTCTTTGGAGAAAATGAGCGAAACAGACGAAAAGAGCAGAAAGCAGCACTCTAACGGAACAAGACACATCTTTCCCTTAACTCTCAAGAGCCTAGGCTAAACTTACTAGGCTATTTTTGCCCATGCAGGCAGAGCAAAGAGGAGTCACGGGGTGTTAACTGACAAGACGTTAGCCTGTCGCAGTCCAGGTGCGGTCCGTGCAGCCCCCACTCTGCCCCCATTCACATGTTTTGCTATGCTTGTCAATAAACAGGCAGCACGTGCACTTGCGAGTAGCCCCCCCACTGGCAGCACCAGTGAGAGCGCCGGGAATGGAGAGAAGGGCAGGAAGTGGCTGCTCCTCGGACGCTCTAGGATTTCCACCCACCACTCTATGGATCTGGCGTCGCTTTACATGCAGAAGTGCTACTGTGAGGCCCAACGGGAAGGATCGGGGCACCAGACGAGACTCTCCACCTGCTTGCACACTTGTACCAGACACACACGTGAGGATAGTAGCTTAGGATTCCCTCAGGGTCTTATAGTGGCTAATGGGCTGTTGCCCAGCCGAAGCTCATCACAGGGAAGCAGCTACAGGACAAGGCCCTTCACTTGCAATACACACAAGCACGTACTCTTGCACACCGTAGGGGGCACGGATGTTGGGGGTATGGGGTCCCAAGGGAAAGGAGGACAGGACAGGGCAGGGCTAGCATGCAGGGGGAGTCCCACAAGGGGTAAGGGGTTTGGGAACACACACACAAAGTCACTACACAGTCCTTATCACACAACACCCACGCACACACGCACACGCAACCACACACACACAGAGAACAACACCACGCTCACAACTCACAGTTCGTAGTCACAGGGGGGCCAGTCTCACAGCTGTAACATGTCCCCTGGTGATTGCAATGAGCGTGGGGTTGGGAGAGCTGCGCCGCTGCGCCCGACATTCTCCCTCACCAGTGCAGGGCGTCAGTTGTTCAGCCGCGCCGTCTGCATCCCCCACCGGAGCGGCAGGAGCCAGAGGCGGCGTGGGACTTAAAGGAGGTAACCCCCCCAGCAGGGGAACACACACACCCCACCAGCGCCGCGGGATGCCGGTGGGAGGAATACCCCATCCCCTTCCCCCATGCGCACGGAGAGCCCTCACAGCCGCCCGCAACTTAATTGATTGGACGTGGACATGTGGGAGCATATTAGCCTGCATTTCCCCACATGGTGGGCTCTGCATTCTCCAAGTCCCCACCATGAGTGGGGGCGGTGGGTCCAGTGGGTGGTGGTCACATGTCCAGTGGGGGTGAACACCTAATAAACGGGCAGGTGGACATTCATCTGGTGTAGGCTAATGTGGAGTCCTTGTGGACTAACATCTCATTTGTTAATGCTCTCTGTGTCAGATCCAGCTTTATACAGTGTGGGGGTGATGGGGCAGAGGGAATGGTCCTATCTGGACACTTACCTTTCTTCCCCCACCCTCCCGTTTACCTTGATTGACAGAGAGAGGGGCACTATGCCAGCCAGGGATTGGCTTGTGGTCACCTCCTCTCCCTGCCTTCCTCCTATCTTGACTCCTCCCCTCCTCTGTCTTCTTTTGCTCCTCCCCTCCCGCTCCCTCTACTAACTTCCTCAAAAGCTGTGCACCAAAATGTTTATCTCAGGAATCAGATATTCCTGAACCTGGTTCAGAACACCGAATAATACAGCCTTTCCCAGTTGAATTTGGTTTTCCTTGGAATCCAAACACACAGCCTTACTGTGACAACCAAATTCACAAACGTCAGATTCACAGTGTCAAATTAACAAGTATACAACACTGAATTATCAAATTAACAAATAGAAAATAAATACTTCTGAACAAAATAATTAATCCTTCCTTTCAAACGTCCCCAGTCCACAAATGGCAAGTGGATTTCAAAACTGAATTCACAAATTTGGATTCAATAAGTTCAGTGAATACTTGGGTATTTTCAGATGTTATGAGATCATGCTCAACCACAGTGAACCACGCTCAATCCCGCGACGGGGCCAAAGCGCCCTGAACGTCTGTTCAGCGGCCGCCAGATGTTCACCACGGCCAATACCCACATGGGGTCAATTTCAACCACGTTTTCGGGGCTCCCCGCCGGACAATCTCCGGAAGCGTGGTCAAAGAGATCCTCACCGGGAAACAACAAAAAGTAACATCTGGATGGCAATCACCGGCCGGAACCAAAGGAAACGATCCCTAGCCAGGGACAAAGCACGCAGCGTCGCTGCCAGGCAACCAGCAACAACACAGCCACCGGAGGGAGATTTAAAGGGAACACTGCAGCAGGGAAGCGTGGGAGGATGGAGCGAGGAGGGAGGCAGAAGAGAGCTGTGGGAGAGAAAGCATGGGTGGAGGAGGAGGAGGCAGTGGCAGTGGTGGAAGGAGCGCAGGTGGGGGTGGGGGAGGCAGGGGTCGTGCTGAGGATGGAGGAGGCAGAGGGACAACACCCACTGCTGCTGGGACAGGATGCCCGGGGGACAGCAGCCGGACCAGGGGAGGAGTCACCCCAGAAACGGGTAAGGGGACACAAGGGGAGGGGAACAGGGGACCCAGGGGCACCAAGGGGGGGGCATGGGGCCATCCCGGGATCCTGATAGGGAGGAGGGGAAAGGGGGCACCCCCGTGAGAGGGGCCAGACCCGCACCCATCCATAACCCCCCCACCCCCTGCATCCCACAGACACGGAAAAGGGCCTGGGTGGACGAGCCCCCGGAGGACACCGGCCCAGCCCAGGTGGAGGAGGAGGTGGTTGAAGAGGCGGTGGAGGAGGAGGACCCACAGGGGAAATGAGGGAGGAAGCCCTACCACAGAGGGGGACAGTGGGGGCTGCAGGAGACCCGGGACTTCATACGGATCTGGGGGACCCTGGAGGACCAGCTGGAGCTCGCGCTCAACCAGCACAATGAGCATGTCTACCAGGACATAGTGGAGGACATGGAGGTGACGGGGCACCATAGCACCATGGCACAGTGCCGCTCCAAGGACAAGGAGCTGAAGAGGGGGTACAAGGCCATCTGGGACAACAATAAGCGATCTGGACACGGAGCCCGGACCGCCCCCTTCTAAGATGCCCTGGACCAAATACTCCACATGAAGGGGTCGATAGTCACCCCACGTCTCATGGGGAGTGCAGTGGTTCAGGGCAGGGAAAGGGCCGAGGTACCCCCATCCCTCGCTGCCCCCCTGGTAGACACAAGCTCCAGGGCCTCAGACCCCCAGGAGGAATACCCTGGGACTTTCAGCAACTGCAGTCCCCCCAGATAGCAGCCTGGAGAGCACCCACCCCCAGGTCAGACAAGCGGAGTCTGAGGCCGGCACCCTCATCACCCTCAGTCAGTGGTCCCAGGGGGAGCACTCCCACACCGAGGGGCCAGCCTTGGAAGGACCTTAGACTGACATTGAGGGTAAGCGGGTGACCTGGAGGGGAGAGGGACTGTGCCCAAAGGGGGCAGGGGCTGAGGAGGGGGATGGACAGGCCAGCCCCAGCCCCCCAAAGGCAAGGAAGGAAGGGGGCCTGGGCCACGGTCACCCAACCCTACACCAACAACCCCCCCTCTTCGCCCACAGGGCACGGAACACCCTGGCACAAGACCCAGGTGGGTGAGCAGGCAGGCACCAAGGAGCCCAGCCAGCAGGCAGAGGAACCAGGTGAGGCATGCAGTCTGGTAGGGAGGGCCCTCCGGGGTGCATAGAGGGGGTCCCTGGACAGTCAGAGGGGGTGGTAGGGGCTGGGGAGGGGGGTGCGAAGGGGCTGGGAAACACGCCCGGGGCCCTCGGGGCTCCTGCCCCATCCTGGACAAGGGGCAGGGGCACAGGGAGGCATTGGACTCACCCTCCTGTACCCACAGGGCAACCCCGGCAGCCAGCGTCTCCAGGGCCCGTGCCCCCAGCATAATGCATGAGGGAGCACTGGGCATGGGTCCACCAGCGGAGGGAGGACCAGGCAGAGGATATTGTCCGGACCTCAGCAGAACAGGGGGAGAGGATGACAGCAGTCATGGACCGGATGGAGGTGGCCATCGAGCGGTCCCTGGAGTGGGCAGAGGCATGGGACATGAGGCTCCAGGCTGAGGTGCACCTGGAGCGGAGGCGGGAGCACCGGGAGCACAGCAGGCAGGTGGAAGCGCTTGGGCAGCTGGAACAGGCCATCCCAGGTATGGTGCTGGAGCACTCTGCAAAGATGGACAGGTCCCATGATATTGGGACCTCCCTGCTCCTGCACGCGGGCACCATGTGTGCCTATGTGATGGCAGCCACCCCCCCGGGCACCCTGCCTGCCCAGGTCCCCATGCCGGGCCCCTCAGCACCCCCACCCCCTGCCCTGCCCCCCCAGCTTCTCCCATGCCCTCAGGTGCCACATATCCACCTCCTGGTCCACCCTGCCCTCCGGAGGGTGCAGACGCTAAGGGGGGCACCCCGGGTACAGGCCCCCCTTCCCCCCAACCACCGCCTCCCCTGCTGGACCAGGAGGTGTCCCAGGACACTGCTGGGAACACGGACAGCAGGGGGGAGGGGAGCTCACAGGGCTCCATGGACAACACCGGGTGCTCACGGGGCCGTCCCAGCAAATGTGGGGGATGGGGTGAGAGGGGGAGGGCAGTGTGAGGGGGGCACTATAGGGGGCGGGGCACAATCGGGGTGGAGGGAGAGGGGTCGGGGGCACATGTACACATGGGTCAAATAAAGTGTGTTTGCAGTGCACCATATTGCCCCCTGGGCCCATATGTGGGTGACAGGGGGGGAGACCCCCACCCATGCAGGGGCCATCCCAGGGAACCCCCAGGGGTGGGCCGGGGAGGGGCAGCCCGCACAACTCAGCCTCCCGGCTGATATGCCTCGCCAGGGCGTCCCGGATGCGCTTGGCATAACAGTACTCCCTGGGGTTCTCGGCGTTCACGTACAGGGGCACTGGGCTGGGGGCCTGGTTGGGCTCGGGGTATTCCAGGGCTGCCCCGTCGGTCTCTCAGACATTGTGGAGCACACAGCAGGCACCGATCACCAGGGCCGAGGTCTCCACAGGGTAGTCTAGCCGGCCAGCGAGGCTCCTCCAATGCTGCTTGAGGGCCCCGAAGGCTCACTCCACCATGGCCCTGCTGGAGCACAGGCAGGTATTGTATAGCACCTCCACAGGGGTGCATGCTACCAGGTAGACCTTCATTAACCACCGGGTGAGGGGGTAGGCAGGGTCGCCCAGGATACAGGGGGGCATTGTTACCCCCTCGATCCAGGTCATCCCCATGTCATCAAAATCCCCCCAAAACATCCGGGCATAGAAGGGGGAGATGGTCATGATCCGGGCGTCATGACTGTGGCCGGAGTTGCCTGTGAAGATGTCTATGAACCGGCCCCGGTGATCCACAACTGCCTGAAGCTGCAGGGAGTGATACCCATGCCTGTTCACATACTCTGCAGCCTCCCCAGCGGAGGGGCAGAGGATCTCTATGTGGGTGCCATCCACGGCTCCCATGCAGTTGGTGAAGCCTCCGACCGCGAATCCTGCCATCACGGCCCCCTGGTCCACCAGCTGGATCGTTCTGTCCAGGAGCATGCCCTCCAAAGCCTCACACACATCCCAGAGGATACAGGCGACGGTGCTCAGGCCTACCCCGAAGTGTTGGGACACGGACCGGCATGAGTCGGGCATTACCAGGGTCCAGACCCCTATTGCCACCTGCTGGCCCATGGGAATGGGGGTCCTCATGGGGGTGTGCTGTTGCTCTAGCCAGGGCGTAAGGAGCTTGGCGAGCCAGAGCAGGGTGAGCTTGTCCATCCTAAAGTGGGCCCTCCAGGCTGCCTCATCCCACTGGGCCAGTGCCCTGGCCCACCAACCCTATGCTCGCTCAGCAACCCATATTCACCTGTCAATGGGAATAGCGAGCAGGGCTGCCCGGCGCATGGTCTCCCTCCTCCACAGGAGGTGCCCGGCCGCCTCGCGGAGCACCGCGGACCAGGTTCAGCCCCGGCTCACAGTCTGCCAGTCTGCCCCAGAGAGTCTCTGCTCACTGAGCCAGGCGAGGGCCCTCCTGTGGCCATGGTGGGACCTGCGGGCCCTTGAAGCCCTCCAAGCCAGGGTAACCCACAGGCGGGCAGCCAGCTGCAGCTCCGCAGTACAGAGGCGCAGCTGCTCAGTGTAGTCATGGTACCACTTGACTGCAAGCGCGAGGAAAATCCAGTAGGCAGCTGCCCCATCCCTCTCCATGGTGGTGGGGGCCCTGGGGGTTGGGGGACATTTATGATGGCCCTCTGATGGCCGGGTGGGCCGGGGCCCAGCCCCCAGCCGGGTGGACCTCCCAATGCAGTGCAGGTGTCTGGGCGTGAGGTTGGGTGCATCTGCTGCCGGCGCATGGGGCCTTGCGCCTGCATGGGCACGCGGGGCTGTGTGCTCCTTGTGCAGCTGCATGCCACCAGCCATCACTGCCCCCCCTCCCTGTTTGCTACACCGTGGCCTTGGTGGCCCGATTAGCTGTTCTGTGTGTGCTATTGTTTTCTGCAGCTGTGCTGGGTCTGCACCCCACACCTCGCTCCGTTGTGCTACAACGTTGCGGCCAATGGCCGCCTGTCCTGTCCTTGGGACCCCTCGGAAGTCCCTCTGGCCCTGGAGGGTATTTGTGCCCCCCGGTCCATGGTGTTATTCTCCCTGTCTATCTGGACCATGGCTGGTTGTGCATCCACCAGGCTCCCACTTCCCGGCCCCCATGGGGCCCCCCATAGCTGGACCTTCTGCAAGACCATAGCCCTATGTGACCTGTGACATACCCCAGCTGTGCAGCTGCTCCTGGGATGCCCGGACAGTCATTCAGGTGCTTATGCGAGCCTGAGCTCTGACCTTCGCTACTTTGGGTACGAGATGAGCGCTCGTGATTGCCGGCTGCATGTGGAGACCCTGGGTTGGTTCCCTTCCCTGATGGGTGCATCCCAGAGATGAGGTGCTCTCATGTGGCCTGGTCCATGACTGAGACTGTGTCTGTGCTGTTTATGTGCAGCCTGGCCACCTACACACTGTGCCTTGCAGAGGGGGGCCCTGCCTTGGCCGTGTGCTACTTTGGCTGTGTTCACAGGACCCGTGGGTACCAGCGCTCCCGTGGGGTGGTGTACCACCAGCTGTTGGAGCTGGGACAGCTTCCGTGGCCCCCTGATGCTGACTGCTGTGTGTCAGAGCCTGCCGCGGCGGAGCTGTCGGCGCTGTCGGGCGTGTGGTCCCATTCGGATGTGCAGTTGGGGCTGTCCATGCAGGATTCCTTCGAGGCCTACTACCTGATTTCCCACCACATGTCCTTGTTGGGGTACCGCCAGGGCATGATCCATTGGCCCCACCTGGTTCACCGGGCAGGACACCCGGCCCCTGGGCCCATGGTGGCCCCTAGCAGCTGGCTGTGAGTCCCAGTGTGCCTCCCGGCCCCCCGGTGGCCTGCCCCGTGTGGGCTCCCACCCCTGCCTGGGGGGCTGGTCTCCACTGGCTGCTCCCTCCCTAATGTCTCTGCCATGCTGCTGTGTTGCCTGCTTCCCGGGGTGCTGCTGCCCCTGCCTGTGGCCCCAGGTCCCCTCTGGGCCCCACCCCCCGGTCTCCCTTCACACCCGGGGTTCCCCTCCATGGTTGTCTTCCCTGGTGCCTGGGTCTGGTGCTCTGCATGGCCTCACCAACCCGCCTGTGTCCAGTGGACTGTCCCCACCCACCAGTGCTGCTACTTGATGCCCACCCCCCCTTGGGTGCCTGTGTGACCTCGGGGTTCCGGGGCCACAGGACTGCCCCTCGCTCCTTCCTCTGGGGGGTGTGTGCATCCTTGGACCTGCAGCACTGCACCGGCTCTCCTGCCTGCCCTCCATCAGCCCCTCTCCGGGTGTGGGGTCTACGTGTGCCTCCTGGACTGTTCCCGTCCGGCTTGCTGTGCATTGCAGGCCCCCGCTGTGCCTTGGTCCCGAGCTCCTGGGGTCCCCCATTCCGGGACTGCCTGTGTTGCTGTGGGGGTGCCCATGTGGCCAGTTCTGCTGTGGGGGTTGTGGTTGCCGTTGTCTATGTCCTACCCTGCCCCTTTGCACTTTCCCCCCCCTTCCCTGTCCTGCTCCCCCCCTTGTTCCCATTGTGCCTTGTGTGTTGTCCGGGCGCCTGTTTCCCCCTTCCCTTCCTTTCCCTTCTGTGTGTGTGTGTGTGTGTGTGCCTGGGCATGTGCTTGTGCTGTGTGTTCCACTGTGCTCCCGCTGTCTGTGTGCCTGTTGTGTGTGGAACCTGTCCGACTCTTCTCCCTCTCCCCCCTTCCTTCCCGTTTCCCTTGTGTGGGCGTTCCCTTGTGTGCCTTTTGGCTTCATTTGCCCTCAGGCGGCCATGTCTGTGTCCCGCCCCTGCCCGGTGGTTTCTGGGTGTTTTGACCGCGGCCGGGAATCGGTGTCACGTCTATTGCGCTGCCCCGGCCCGTGATCCGCCGGCCCAATTCCCTGCCGTGGTCCCGGTCCCGTCATGTCTGTTCGGGGCCTTTATTCGCCCCGGCGGGTGGTTGTTTGGTTCACCCCCACCGGGAATCCACTGTGGTGAACCGGCCACCCGTCACTTCCGAAATCACCCCTTGTTTCTTTTATTCAGCTGTAAAGTAATCAACATTTTTTATTTATTTATTTATTTATTTATTTAGTGCCAGTAATTTGCCTAATGTTGAACAGCCTTGATTAGAGACACTTGCCCTCAACAGGTTACAATTGAGGGTGTACATGGAAGACAAGGGAGAGGGGAACATAAGGAGAAACAGGAATTCATTCAAGAAGTTGAGAAGTTGAAGGTACGCATGACTAGCTTAGGGCACATTCATGTTACAAAGCAAAAATGACTCAACGAAGTTGAAGTAATAATTCCATTTTCAGTAACTCACTTTGATACCATTCACACCAGTCTGCAAAAACAATTTTGTACCATTGCAGTTTGCCACCAGCGATCATGTCAAGAAACTGCACATGATGAGACCTATCCCTTTATGCCTTGCATGCAAAGCATTCTGGGTTGTCACATCCCAAGAGGAATCATAGAGTTCACAGCAGGAGAGGCAGTGTGTACTGTAATGTCTTTGAGAAGTAAACACAGAAAGGGTTTCACATTGCAAGATTCTTCGATTTAGAAAGTAATGGGGATTAGGTACTCCTCATTATCCCAGAGTACTTACTTCACCTCCTACTCCTGAATAACATTGCTTGACATGTGAACGATACCGAAAAACTAGTGAGTTAAGGACTTATTAATTCAATTTAGCTCTTTGTGGGAACATGCTCTTTGTTACAAGGGAGCTGGGGATCCTGAAGGATACGAAGGCAGTATAAGGAGAATCAACAGTGAGCAATTATGTGATAATGAATAGGGATGGGTGTTACGGATTCAGATTAATCCATTACTGCCCAAAAATGCCAGTTATGGATTAATCTGTAAATCCTGCACTGATTATGGATCTCCTGATTTCTCAAACTTTGTAATGCTCATTGGCGTGCGGAATGGCATTGGCTTGGCACAGCTCCAAGGAGTTTTAGAGGGTAGGGGGAGGCAGGCAGAGGAGCTTTACTGACTAATTACATCCAGTTTGGGATGGCAATCAGGCAGCAGGGGATAGGGTGAGCCTGACTCCCCAGGCTGACTCACTGCCTGGCTGCAGTGTTGACTTCTCCTCCAAGTCCCAACCGCTGCTGCTCTCCTGATTCTTCCTTACAGCTGCTCAAGCTGAGCCGGGATCTTCCCACGCCCAGCTTTTCTGAGCAGGGCTGAGGGAGGGTCGAGGACGCCTCTCCCTGTGCACAGGACCCCACTATGGGCCCCCAGATTAATCCATGGCACCGCTCCCAATGAGCTTTATAGAGATCTGGAAATCAGGAGCTCCATGGAACCTTCCCCCCACACACATTTAAAGACAAAGATGGTACTTGGTTGTCAGGTCAGGGGGCCCCGATTTTGAGAACTGGGAGCCACGGGATCCTTTCCACTCCCTCTCACCCTTGGGAGGGTGGGGCCTGACCATGCCAATTTCCGGGCCACTTCCCTTAACATCGGGAGCGGCCGGAGGCCATGTCGGAGGCGCGTGTCGAAGGGGCACGGTCAAAGGGACCTGCCCTTTGGCTGTGCCCTTCGGCTGGGTCAGGAGGCGGAGGTGGGAAATTTTGTGAATGTGTGTATTATGTGGGGGGGTAATGTTAAATACTGACGGAGAGGAAGGTGCAGCTGATTTTCCCCAGTGAGAGAGGGGTGGAGTTAGGTGGAATGTCCCTTGGTGGTAGCAAGGGACAGAAGGATTAGTTTGTGGGATCAACTGCTGGATTGTAAAGAGTTGGTAACAGGAGATTGTGAGTAAGGGATTTTTTGATTTTGTATACTTGATTTATTATGTATTACTGCCATTTTGTGTACTGGGTCCCCTGCGTGGGAAATAACCCAGGAATGTATTTGCTGTTATGTAAGCCACCTCGAGTCGGGTTCTGAGAGAGTGTGGGGTATAAATTAAACGCTATGCTATGCTCCGTAATCGGTGCAGGATTTACAGATTAATCCGTAATGGCCATTTTTGGACAGTTAAGGATTAATCTGAATCCGTAACTCCCCTCCCTATTAATGATGATATAATTTCTCACTGATGGTACTCCTTATACTGCCTACTTATCCTATCGGTCCCCATAGCAGGGGTGTGTGCAGGTTCTCCTCTCCCCCCACTTAGAAAAACTGAGCGGGAAGAACCTGGCTCAGCTTGAATGACGATGGAGAAGGAGCAGGGTGGCAACGGCGGCCAGGACTTGGAGGAGCAGCCAGCAGTGCAGCCAGGTGGTGAGGCAGCCCAAGGAGTCAGGCTATCCCTATCTCCTGCTGGCCACCTCTGCCCACCTCCCCCTGACACCCACCCCCCCAAGCTCATTGGAGTGGCACCAATCCAATGCCAACCCTGTGGCACCGCTGCAATGAGCTTTACGGTCCAGATCTGGAAATACGAATCTGTAATCTGGAAATCCGTGAAATTTGAGATATGGAGCCATAATTAGTTTGAATCTGTAAATCAATACAAATTCCCATCCCTAATAAATAAATAAATAAATAAATAAATAAATAGTGTTTCTTGGATTCACAAGTCTAATTCGAGTATTCCTTGCCTTTTATAAGTACTAAAATTCAGATCTGCACCCTCAGTTTTCAATTTAAGCTCAGTTTCTGTTCAATGACTGTGACCTCAGTTAGATTTTATTATTATTATTATTATTATTATTATTATTATTATTATTATTATTATTATTATTATTGACTTAGAATTCATTCAAATCATTTGTCTTATTTTAATACCAAATTAGAGAACAAAAAAATGGCACACAAACTTTCCAAATGGTCATACATTTAAATTCAAATTTGTGAGATCTGCCCAAGTCAAGCCTCAACCAAAAATTTAGCACCAAGTTTAGAACAAGGCCCAGAGAGGCTAAGCGACTTGACCAAAGTTCTCTAGTGTGTCTGTGGCAAAGACAGGAGTTGACCCTTGTTCTCCTTTGAGTCTCTAACTGTTGAGCAAGCTATCCTCGCTGACAATCACTTGAAAGCTCTTTTTAAAAAAAAAATGACGATGCAGCCTCCCTTGTGGTTGGGACTGCTCCCCATCTCTACTTCAGCAAGACAATCCAGTCTCTCTCTCACCGTTTTCCCATTTTCCTCACTTCTGCGCTTTGACAACTGTCCTCCTCTCTAGAAATCACATGCTTAAAAAGGCTCTCCTGTCTGTTTTACAAACAATAACTACATGGCTAATTGTTTGGGTTGTTTTTTTTTGTTTCTAAACTAGCGGGTCGATTGTCAATTTTTGCAAAGAGTGGGGAGGGGGGGTTGCGAAGAGGGAGCAAAAAGCCCCCACTTTTTCCCTGAGCTCAGAAATCAATAGTCATTTTTATGAGTGGGGCTGAGCTGGATTCCATTCTACAGTACATTAATTGGATATTGCCTTTACACTGTTGTATTACATGCTTTGGGAAAGATGAGGCATCATTTCTTTTTAATGTTAATAAGTAGCTCTGCTCCTGGTTGCAAGGCTCATTTGCAGTACACACCATTCAGCACTTTCCCTCTCAGGATTTAGACGACCTGTTTGAATGTCAAGGGAGCCTCCAAAAGTATTCTTAATCTTGCCACCGCTACAGACAGAGCCATCCAGCAGGGTGTTAGTGGAACTTGAAGTCGCTGATGAGTAAACTTAACCAGGACAAAGAAGAAAAAAGCGAGGATTAAAACAAAAATGATATCCAACTGAGATAGAAGAAATTAGATCCTGGTGCAGATATTTCAAGCACTGCTTAGTAAGGAGAGGGATATAATCCACAACTGACAGACTTGATGCAACCCAAGTCCACACACCACGCAGGAGATACTCTGGATGTGATGGTGGCAGACTGGCCGATGTTCCAGTCCAGAGGTTTTGCAAATGGAAAATGGCAGCTTCAAGGGCTGAATTCTGGGAAATGTAGTTCACTCAGGAAGGGGGAGAAGAAAGGCTTACAGCCAGAGCCTTGTGTATTTTGCAGTTCTCCCCACACCCCACCCCTCCACACCCATATTATGCAACCAGGAAGCCCAAATTTGAGAAAATCCAAAGTCTGCAAGCAGAATAAATTATTCAAATTAGTCAAATCCTGCAAATGATGAAGACAAATTAATTTCCCAGTATGCTATTGCATCAAACTTGCACATATCATATGTTTTTTAAAAAAACCTCACACAAAATAACACATGGGCCTATCGGGGGGGAAGGGGTATTCTCTCCCCTGAGTGGCTGTGGGCTGCTCCTCTCCAGCAGCTATGGCACAGGACCCCATAGTCTCAGAATATACCAGCCCCCCCACTGGCAAGCCCACAGTGCTGATATCTCAGGCTGGCTCAGAGTGCTCTGCACTCAAGCTGTAATTCTGTGCTGCCAGAGGCAATTTCCGTCACAATTTGGCCCAAATACAAAATTCCATGAAAAGGGCTACGATGGCAGCAGCGTGGAATTTGCAGGGTCCTGCTTACAGGGGAGAACAGGGGTAGGGCTACAGCCACATTCTCTATAATATACTAGAGGTGGGACCCCGGGCCCATTACCGGCTACCGGATTTACCGGTTACCGGTTCTCTAAAAACCGGATTCCCGGATTAAATCCGGTATACCGGTACCGGTTTTATTTCATTGATTTCAATGGGGCGCTGTGTCCCCATTGAAATCAAT
>QEPC01012762.1:1428785-1438932 GCA_003113815.1 Sphenodon punctatus
CGCTGGCGGAATTGCGGAAATAGCGAAAATGTCATGTTTCCACGATTCCACTAAGTTGCGGAATTAAATAAGCGGAACCGCGGAACCGCGGAATGAAACCGCGGAATTAAAGCCTCTGCCATGCCATTCCACTAATTGCGGAAACACTGTTTCCGCCGGAAATAGCTACCGCTGCGAAATTCCGCTACAGCCCTACTTTTGTGAGGTATGTCTTGTCCTTGTCCTGGTCCAGGTCCATAGGCCTCCAGCAGAACTTACGTGGTACTCAGGTCTTGTGCTGGGGCTCTGTTTCTCTCCTGAAACAGTAAAACACCCCAAATCTATTTTGTTTATTTCTCCCCTTGTTTGTAATTTACACATGATGAAAGCTCGCCAAACTGAAGGTGGGTGCTTTGAAGCCTAGAGGCCAAGGCTCCTAGTTCGCACTAATTGGTTTTTCTGGGGGCCGTGCACTTTGCCACAAACCCTTGCCAAAACGTCAGACAGGCCTGGAGGTTTTGTGGGAAAGGAGGAGATTTCAATCCGACATCAAAAGCCAATTGCTTTCAAATGAAAGGGCTGAGTGGAAGGGATCTGACTTGCTTTCCTCACAGCGCGGGGCGGGGAGGAGGAAGCTCTAAACAGGCTCCTTCCTGAGTAAGTGAAACGGCAACAAGGGACCGCTCCTTGAAAATCTTCACACACAAATTCGTTGCAGCCTGGGCCACTAATCAGAAAATAGACTGAACAGTCCCTGATGCTTCTAACTGACAAGAAGAAGGAGAAACATCCACTCCCTGCCCCCCCCCTTCTCTTTTCTTCTTTGCTTTCTCTTCAAGTGTCTTTTTAAGATGCTCTGACAATAAATTCTTAATAGTGCCAGGGAAGGGAGGCCAGGAAGCCTCTTAGATAGATCAGAACTGCTTCAAGCTGCCTATAGAAAAGCAGAGCACACACAGTCTCACACATAGAGGGGGAAAAAACTAAATTTTTTATTGAGAATAGACTCCCTGATTTTAACCAGCTTCACAACCAGCAGAATGGCACGATCTTTTCAGCATAATATAAGCTTCACCTACATCTGCATGCCTGGTCTAAAGAAGCAGAGCATAAAAGGGGGCTGCCTTTGTTTCAGTCCTAACTGGCAATTAAAAACACAAACCCAAGAGCGAGCTCGGATTGAAATGTAAGTGGCTTGCTTTACGGTGTTGCTAAAATTACCTAAACTTGCTACAATAAGAAAATAACCATTATCAGAAAATGGCTCATATTACCATGGAAACTGCAAAAAAAGATAACACAGTAAAGTCCAGTCATCTCCATTCTCCGGGAAAGAAGAAAGAGGATGCATCTTTATGTATTAGGCTGTGATTATCGTTGCTGGCAACAGACAAAGCGGCAAGAGGTGAGGAGGGTCAGATGGGGAATGTTTCTGAAGCAAAAACCCAAAACAAAGGACCCACTCGTTTGAGCGTGAAACTTCACAAGAACAAGTTTTCCTGTGAAAGCTGAAGTGCTTACTGGTTTGGGGCCAAATGCTAAACTGCAATGCCTTGCCAGGAGAACATGTGACGCGTGAAAGAATGCACGTGCAATGGAGTCAACACAGGGTGTTTTTAGACAAGCACCTGCCCACCCATCACCCACCCATCATACCTGTTGCAGGGCTACATAGGGCATCAAAGCAGCCCTGCAACATGCATGATGGGTGGGGGGGGGGTGGGAAGGTGCTTGCCTAAAAACATCCTGAGTTTAAACACTGGGTATTTTCACATGGCCATAGGGGTGCACAATCTCGGAGAAAGTCTGGGATTGAACCCCCACATCGGCCCTCTTGCCACCGCACCTCAGTCCGTTTCAAACAGACCCGGTGACTGCCAGGGCCCACAGTCCGCCGGTGCAGCACCCTTCCTCCACGCCATAGTGTTTCGTGCCAAAATCAGGGCTGCAGCAGCCATCCTCCAGCCACTGCCCTGGGGCTGGGCTGCCCGCTCTGCTGTGTTCCAGAGGACTATCTGCGGGGCAGCCCCATAGAGAGCAGGGGCCTGCCCCACCTCTGCTCTGTCTGCACATCTGGTGGGCCCCCATTAAATGGATGACCCATCCAGGCGTGAGGCATGGCAGGTATCTAGGTGAAGACACCCATGAAGACTGCAATCCACAAAGTATTCTGGAGTAAGTGTGTGACTGAGTCACTACCTGTCCTTGCAGGACCAGGAGAGGAGGGTAAGTACCAGTGGGTGCCAGGGACTACGGGCTGAGGCATGGAGAGCAGGTTCATGATGAGGTCCCAGAAAACATGGTGGGAGAGTTTGTGCAGAATCAGGTTGAGAGGGTTGGTACAGGATCGGTGTCCAAGGTCCAGGAAATCGTGCAGGAATGAGGGCCAGGGGTCACAGTGAGGATCAACACATGAACCAAGGGGCAGGCATAGATGAGGCCAGGCAGGACTGGATGGGCAAGGCAGACAAGGCAGGACTGGATGGACGAGGAAGACAAGGTAGATGCAGGGAGCCAGCTGGACGAAATAGGAAGACAGGACTCAAATGAGGCAGAGTGGTCTGAGGTTGCACAGGGCAGTCACATGGGGGCGCATCCAGTAGATGTCGCTAGGGGTGTGCACTTTGTTTTTGTTAATGAAATTCTTCATTTTTGTTATCATTATTGCAATAACGATAATGAAAATGAATAATAACAAAATCAATAATGATAACAAAAGTCATTATTGATTTCGATATTGCCTAACAGGTGTTTTTGGAGGGAAATGCGGATAGGGAAGGAGGTAGCAGACATCTCGGTGCTAGAAACAGTGTTGAACTCTTGAACTGGGCCTGTGATGGGAGGGGAAGGACCTGATGGATGTAATCAATGGCCAATGAGCAGTGCAAGCAGGTCCGAGGCAGTTTCATGGCACCCTATGATTGCTTAATGCCTCCTGCCTCCCAGAACCAATCATGGGGTTTCTGGGGAGGGCACTGCAACCCTTTATGTTGCAGGGTCAGGCTGTTTGACTCTTGTTTTGTGTTAGCTCTTGCCATGTCAAGTTGCATTTAGAGAACTATGGTGCTGCTTGCACTAAAAATCTTCCCCAACCCTCAGTGTTATACCTTACTTTTCCTTATACCCTTTATTTTCCCTTTTCCCTTCCCCTCTTTGTCTCCCCCTGGATAGATAGATAGATAGATAGATAGATAGATAGATAGATAGATAGATAGATAGATACTAGGCTTTTTAATTATATATATTAGCATTATAGGATAGGAATAGGATAGATAGATAGATACTTAGATAGAACACATAGCAGATAGAAGTTTATTGATATAGATACTTAGATAGCAATATATTCCATATAGTATAGGTTATTAGGTGTAGGTTTAGGTTAGACATACATATTAGTAATTTTTCATTTTGTCATTGTGCACTTATTATTACTACTGCATTGTAATGAGAAAGGGAGGAAGGAATTCAACTTCTGAAAAGTCTGGGACAGGTGTCCGCTGGCACTTCTGCCACCGGTGGCAGCCCACAATGGAAACGATATTGAAAACAAAATCTTCATTATCACCTGAAATAGATACCGATAATGACACCGATAATGAAAAACGACATGAGCCCTTGGTGTACACCCCCAGATGTCATGCCCCCTTCCAAGCAGACGCCAAGTTGCAATCTCAGGGACCGAGGGCATATGGACAGAGGAGCAGCCAGAGTCCCAGGCAGAATCCGAAGGACCAGGTTCCAGGAGCGAGGGTCAGAAGAGCCAGGCTCCAGCCAGCCTAAAACACATACTAGGTTCAGGAGTGGGGAGTGTAGAGCCAGTTCATGTGTGTGGAAACAAGGGCAGAGACAAACAAAAGGCATTCTGGAGAACAGAACATTGACTGATGATCCACTCAACCTCCTGTGGCTACTGGCGGGCCTTATATATAGGCAAGCAGCCAACCAGGAAACTGGGGGTGTGGAACAAGGCTGAGGACGGGTGTGACTTGGTCAACATGGAGGGGAAGGCCATCAGCACCATTTCCGGGCTTTGGCCAGAGCACCTCACTGGCACAGAGGCACAAGTCACTGCACTCAGGGGCCCAAGGGCACCACTTCAAGTCTGGGTCCTTACAGTGGGGACCCATCCTTGGGTAGCCTTAGAGCACAGAGGCAAACATCTAGCCCTTTAAGAGGATTTCTGGCCAATGAGCCATGGTGGGTGTGGCTGATTGTGCTCAACTGGGTGCAGTAGCTAGCTAGCTACAATAGTCAGATAGAAAAGAGTAGCCTCACTGGGGGGAGGGTGCCTCAGTGGGAGCCTACTGCAGGGGCTATGAGGTGGGGCCCTGGTGGAGACAGGGTTTTTCTAAAGCTAGCTGGCTGAGAGGAAGCCAGACGGGTTTCCCTAAAGCTGGACAGTAGGGAGTGTGCCAGGCTAGAAGGTCTGCTCTATCCACTGCTCACACACTTATCGGGGAAAAGCAGCAAAGAGCTCACAGTGGGGACCAGCTGAAAGGCGGAGGTATGGAACTAGGAATACTTGTACTGGAAACTTGGCACTGTGACTTGGTGATGGGACAGTGCTGTTTGGACTCGTTTGGGAGCAAAGATCCTGCGGAGATGCAAGTTGGGCCCGGCTCTGCCTCAAAGTGTTTTGTGAATCGTGGCCCAAAGCAGCAGCAGCTCCCATACTTATTTCCTGTTTGACCCCTTAAGTATAATTCCATATTTCCACAATTCCATAGTTCCACACAAGCAGCAATGAAGCCATGCAAAATATATTAAATGTCTATTAGAATTGTGATCCCCATTTGCAGACGGCATGGCCCTCTGTGGGATTTGGAGTCGGCAGTCAACATAATGAACCATAGTTAGAAGAAACCAAAAATGTCAGCTGAATTTGGAAAAGGGTAGGAGAATCCAGGTAACATGGATTTTTAGAATCTCATAGGAATCCATTTCATTTAAGATTTTTTTCCCCTCCTACAGGAAATGTCTCTAACACACAGCTGGTTCTGTAGCTCAAGCTGAAGACACTTACATTTTAAGTGTAGCCTAGTGACTAAGGGGTTGGACTTGGACCTGGGAGATCAGGGCTCAAATTCCATCTTAGCCATGAATGCACTGGGTGGCCTTGGGCAAATAATTATCTCTCCGGCTCAGATCCTGATCTGTAAAATGGGAATAATAATGACCTACCCCCAAGGTTGTTGTGAGGTGAACTAGATAAGGATTGTAAAGCACTGTGAACATTGAAATCACTGCAGAAATTATTATTCATAATCATTTTACATCCTGGATAGGGTTGGTAATTCTCCAGGATTCTTCTAGAGCCTCAAAAAATCAAAGGAATCTCCAAGATGCTGCTGTTATGAGCAATATAGGATTACAATCATCATAGAGAATTCTAAAAATGAATGATGAATCAGATTGATAAGTTATCAGCTTCCCATCAGTTTTGTACAATCCTAGAGACTCTCTATAATCCAGTGACTGAAGTGAATAGACAATCTACAGCTGAAAATGGATCATCATTTTCATATCCGTGGATGTTATTTGTATTTTTGGATACCTTATAAAAAATCCAAATAGGTAATCACCTTGGAAACGATATTCATATATCTATTTATTCACATATTTCATTTTGGTTATTTCAGTTACATTGTTTTGATGCTATTAAATACTATTGCACAACAGTTTGGTGCAATAAAGGATGCCAGAATTAAGTGACCAAAATACTGAAATAACTGAAATGAAATAGCCCAAATTAATATTCATTTCTGCAAACAAAACAGGATCGGAATAGTGGTTTGTATCTGCTTTGTTGAACCTGATTCGAAGAGGGCAAAATCACCAGATACCATTTTGATTTGGATATTTGTTTCAGCGGTAGATTGCAATCTGATACAATGACCTTCCTTTTCAACTGAGTGCAAATGGCCTACTTCGAAGTCAATGCATTCCAGAATAGCTCTGTTTTTTATCTTTTTATCACAGAATGAACCCTCCAGGAACATGTTCAACCATAGCTGGCAGCCATAGCTCTAAAGGTCTCTGTTCTGATGCATTGGCCAAGGTGGTGGGTCTCACATTCTAGCTCAACCGAAAGAATAATGGGAAGACACTTGATTCAGGCTAAATACTGACATAGGAAAAAAACATATGCAATGTTGGTGTGGCTGTTTCCTGGCCAGGCTGGCCCGGGCTGTGGAAGTGCGGGTACCACTCTCCGCATTGGTTGGTGGCACTTAACTAACATACCGGCAAGCCGTACCCTGCACACACATGCCTGCCCTGGGTAGTGGGGGGGGGGGGGAACACATGCAGGTGGCCAACCCCAACCCCTGCCCACCACCAGCTCCCTGCCCCCTACCATGATGGGCAACCATGGCAGCCAATGATGGGCAGCCATGGCGACCTCCAACTCACAGCGGGTATGGCGAGGTCAAACAGACACATTGACCCTTTGTGGACTGAGTGCCTGGGATCTTCTGAAGCACTCATTCCAGGTCAGCCACCTACCCAGCCTGGGGCAGTCCCAGGCCAACATCTGGTGACTAGGGAACAGACGTGTGGTTGAGTCCCCAGCCCAAGCGGGCCATAGATGGCCATAGTGGGCCTGTGTCATGTCTGTTTTCACACATAGTCATATTTGGCCATGAAACCAGCAAGGACAGAGTAGAAGACCAGGTGGAATGCTGGCAATGGCTGGTAAACTAAACACTGGGCAATGTGGCGCTCTATGGCATAGCCATCTGTAGAGCACTTGGAAGAGAGCTGGTATGAATACTTATTTGGGAGTTTGAATTCAACCGGGGGTTGGTTTTTTTGCACGCTTGCAGATTGCACACTTGAATTCTCGAGTTTTGACTTTTTTTAAAAAATCAAATCCAAACGGTGAAAGCAATGTCATCAAATTAAGCAAAATTGAACCAAATGAGTCAGGCAAAGCCAGAGTAACTGAGCAAGAGCCACAGTCAAACTCAAACTTGAATTCCAAGTTCTCAAAGGGTGTGACCCTGAATCTGAATATTCATTCAAGAAAGCAAATATCCAAAATGGTATATGCAAATTCAGAACGCCTTATTTGCACCAGGTCCAGATAGGAATGGCCTACGTCGCAGTAAGAGACTTTGATTCAAGTCAAGGAGAAAGAGGTATATTCATGCCAAGAATTCCACAGAGGCTGTCTGCTTGGTGGGATTTGTGGTCCTAAAGGGTTTTGTACCCCTCCTTCAAGCAATTGGCCTCTGAATGTCTCCCACGACTCATTTCCTTGTGCATGTTCTCTGCAGTTGTGCTCTCTGACTAATGCTTTCATTCAGCCCATTGTACCTTCCTTCTTGATATTAAATCTTCAGGTCAACGGCACTCAAGTGAATTTGTAGAAACAAAATGGAAGGGAGAAGTCAGGCATGAATTAGCAGTTTAAGATGGGAATAAGCCTCCTATAAATCCCCGCTCTGCCCATCCATCAAAATGTAATAATGTGAAAATATCAACATGACCTATTGCTTAGTGACTGCCACAGCCATTCTTCCTGAAGGCCTTTTCTGCTTCTCTAGCCCTGTCGTTTCTCTTATTTCGCTTGAAGGCTCACTGTTCTCACTGATTCCGGCTGTGGCATCCCCACGCATCGTGCTCCCTTTGGAAATGGAGGGCAAAGGAAATGAGGTTTTCATTTTGGCTTCTGGAGTTTGTGCTTTCAGAAGTGAATATTGTTCTTTCTCTTGCAAACCTTCATGAAAGAATGTATGGCTGCTAAATGGGAGGAGGAATTAATGGCGGCTGGAGCCAGCAAGGTATAGAGTGAGTAGAAGCTTGGCCTTCCTGACGCCCTTGGAACAAGACCCGCAAGAACAATTGACAACAAAGAAAGAATTCCTCTGATCAACTTAACCTCTTTCCCTGCTCATAAGCAGTTCACAGATTCCTTCCACTCTTCGATGTAGCAGGAGAAAACCACAGTAAGATCTGATGGTCAGAAGGCCATTACCATTCCAACAAGAATGGTAATTCATTAAATTTATTACTACTACTACTACTACTACTATTCATAATAATTTACATAGTGCCAGCAATGTGCCTGACACTGAACAATCACTGATTAGAGACAGGTCCCTGACCCATAGCGTATACAATTTGGAATGGACAAGGGAGAGAGGAACATGGGGACAGATATGGATACATCAAAAAAATCGAGTGGTGCATGTGCTTAGCTTGGTTTCAGGGAAGAAGGGATCCCTGAATGAATGGAAAGTAGAAGGAACAGCAGTGAGCATCCCGTGGGAACAATGAGCTAGGGAAAACCTGACAGAAGACAGAGGTTTATAGGGGGATTTAAAGGTCAGGAAGAAGGGAGTAGAATATTTGTGCAGGGATGACTATTTGGATTAAATTGCAGAACTGGATCTGTTGTGGCTTTGGATCAGCAATTTGCAGATGTGTTATGGTTTGGATTTGGATTCTGATCCCATGGAAGTCAATAGGAAAATTTTCCATTAAAGTCAATGAGAAGCTGGTCTGGATCCAAACTCGCCCACCCTCTCACCCATGGGGTCCTATTTACCCCAGAGCCCTGGCCTTTACTAACCGGCCTCAGAGGAGTTGATTGACGCTCCGCTGGGCTGCTGGTGGGGTTGGGTGCCTCCCAGCAGGCCCCCTTCCTGTGGCACACCGCTGAGCTTCCTGCTTGGCAGCGCGCATGTGAAAAATGGCCACCGGGGCATTTTTGCACATGTACACAATGTCCGCCACCCTTAACCAAAACAGTGGCAGCCAAAATGACATCACCGCCATTTTGCTTAAGCACGACCAGTACCAATTTGCACATGCACAAAATGGCCACTGCCCTTAACCAAAAAGGTGGCAACGACATTTTGACCATCGCCATTTTTGTTAAGGGAGTTGGCGGTCATTTTGCACATGCACGCTGCAGAGCAAGGAATGTCCCCCACAGTAGAGGCATCCCAACGGAGCTTCAACCAACTCCTCCAAGACTGGTAAGTATGCGGTGCCCAGGGGGTAGGAGTGGGGATCCGCAACTCCGGATCCATAACACTTGCATGGACCGAGTGCGGATTGATCCATAATGACCTAATTCAGACAGGTCATATAGTTGCACCCGGGGCCAGAGTCTGCAGGCCCACAATCCCTGGTGCAGCGGCATTCTTTGCCTCTGGGAAGAGAACTGAGGGTCCCCATTCCAACTTCTTCTCCAGGACCCATTCCAACCTAGTTATGGCTTTGCAGCCTAGCTCTGCCCTCTGTAGAGGTCAGGAGGATAAATATTTAAAAGACAGTGAGGTGAAGGATGCTGCAATAACGAAGGCCAATGCAGCAATTTAACTCGAGTGCCAAGAGTTCTAGGATAGGAACCAGCTGGTGAAAGTCTTTTCCTGTGTGAGCATTAGAAAGCTGCTGCCCACTTTCCTGTCTTTGAAAAGATTTGGGGGCAGTCATGTTGGGGAAGCGGGAAGAGAGCTCCAGTTTGTTGCAGCTTGCTCTGGAGGGAGTGTGGAAAGGGAAGCTTTCAAGACAAGAAAAAGAAAGAAGCGCATTTGAAAACACACCTTTATTTTTATTCTCTTTCCTGGAAACACTTGTCTGAGCTCTGCGTGACAGCCAGCAAATTCTTAAAGTACGGACCTATGCACCGGGGGGCAGGGGTGCTCCATTATGTACACCATCTACCCCTGAGCTGCTGCAGAGACTCCACCAAGCGATCCCATCCTGGAAACACAGAGCTAAAGATACCTCTTAAATCTGTTCTTTAATGTCATTGCCTCTGCTACGTTGGGCAGGGATGTTATGCCATTGCTCTCAAAGCCTACAGCTCTGCATGCACAACCCGGTAAGCCTTTCTAACCCGAGCCTATAGCACCCCTTCAGTAGGGATGAGCGAACGCGGTTCGGAAGTTCGGAGTTCGGCCCAAACTCAGCCTGTTCGGATGACTGAACCCGAATCCGAACACGAACTGACCAAACAGAACAGTTCGGTCAGTTCAGATCGCGTTCGGGTGAGTTCGGGTGGCAAAAACATGTCACTGGAAAGCAAAATGTGACAGGGAGGGGGAGTCAGCTGAGGAGCAGACTTCCAGGCACCAGGGGTGGAGAGGCTTGGAGTAGCAGCCAGCCTGCCCAATCACCATCCCTTTTCGCCTCAGACCACTGGCTTTGCAGTCTG
>QEPC01012762.1:1440529-1467090 GCA_003113815.1 Sphenodon punctatus
TTATTATTAACAAACATTTATATAGCGCCAGCAGTGTACATGGCACTTTACAAAGTAATAAAATAGACACGGTCCCTGCCCCTAGGGCTTACAATCTGAGCGACAGGAGCTGGGGGAGAGACATAGGAAGGGGAACAGAGGGAGAGACAAGGGGTCTAACATTCATGAAGATGCGAGGTCTCAAGTGCACGTACTTGAGTGCACGTAATTATTAGGAATATCCTAATAATTAAATACAAAGGCCTTGTCCTACACTCCTATTTCACTTTGGGCTAAGGTTTCCATATATGCTAATTTTAGAGGGCACTTATGAGAAATACAGGCTCCAATACAACCCTGCAACCTGTATTTCTCATACGTGTCCTCTAAAACTAGCCTATCTGGCCAACCAACTTTGGGCCTACAGTAAATTGTGCCATTTACCCCATTACTTTTCATAGACTGCTGCTAATGGAGGACCAGTTTATTGCCCTGTAAATAAAATGGCACAAGTGGGGCATTTGAGTGTTGTGCCAGTATTTTGAGGGGCCTGATCCTGAGGAAATTTTAGACACAAAACTCAACTTTGACTACATCCCTGCTCATCTCCCCATTTCACTGGCACAGTCTGAGAGTCGATTGATTGATTGATTGATTGATTGATTGATTGATTGATTGATTGATTGATTGATTGATTTGAGGCTCTGGCTCTCGCCCTGGCCCAAGAGTAAACAGTACAATACAATTTTCAATTTTACAATTTTACAAATAATATAAAATAATGCCCAGTAACAAATAACACAACAACACATAACATATCATATTGGTAAAAAAATATAAAAATTGACAACCTAAATCAAAAGAAGGAACTTCTAATAGTCATAAACTATTAAAAATTAAAAAAAGCCCACAAATAATAACATTTGCAAAAGAAAACAAATTCTAAATCCAAATTCTAAGAGCCAGTGACAAATGCCCACTTCAAAGATAGGAAAATGAGGTCACTAGGGAAGAAGCTGCTGGCTGTTCCCCAGAAACTACATCTCACTGGTTCGTAGATTTTAGGTTGTTTATTGTATTGATTTTGTGAACCACTCCAGGTGTCATTTTGCAAGATTATATATAAATAAAGTTATTATTGTTGTTATTATGTACCATTCATTCATTCATTCATTCATTTACATAGTTTATATCCCGCTCTATCCCACCAAAGGCGGCCCAGAGCGGCTAACAACACAAAATAAATACAGTATAAAACAGTTTTAAACATTAAAAATCATAAGCATAAAAAACACAAATGAGGGCAGACCTCATCAATCGATGGGGCCGTCACCTCCGCCGACCTACCCACTAACATCACCTCCATCTTGTCAGGATTCAGTCGCAGTCGGTTGGCCCTCATCCAGTCCCCCACAGCTGCCAGACACCGGGTAAGCACCGAGACAGCCGGGCCTGGGTCGGTTGAAAGTGAGAGATAGAGTTGGGTGTCATCAGCATATTGATGACCCCCCACCCCAAACCCTCTGATTACCTCGCCGAGCGGCTGCATATACATGTTGAACAGGAGAAGGGACAAAACCGAACCCTGCGGGACCCCACACAGGAGGTCTCGGTAAGATGAAAAGGAATCACCAAGTACCAACTGCTGAGTTCTTCTGGTCAGGAATGAGCAGAACCATTCAAGAACGATCCCGCCCACCCCTGCACTGTCCCACAGGCGCATCACCAACATCTCGTGGTCAACGGTATCAAATGCTGCCGATAGATCTAATAGGACCAATAGGGTCGATCGACCCCGGTCCTTTTCTTGGCAAAGGCAATTCACCAAGGCCACAAGTGCTGTCTCAGCCATGACCTGGATGAAAGCCAAACTGTGAAGGATCAAGATAACTGATGCGGTCAAGATGCTCCTGGAGCTACTGAGCCACTACCTGCTCAACAACCTTCCCTAAAAAGGGAAGGTTAGGGACAGGCCGATAGCTGGCAGGGAAGTCAGCGTCAAGCGATGGTTTCTTGAGCAGAGGCCGCACCACTGCCTCTTTGAGACAGCTCGGCATTCTGCCCTCCCGCAGGGAGGCATTGACCACCCCAGTCAGCACCGGCCCCAATGTCTCCCGGCAGCACTTAATCAGCCAGGACAGGCATCTGCCTGTCAGGTTTGTAAAGCAAGGGCTAGCAGGGTTATTCTCATTGGTCCTTCTGGAGGCAATGTAACACTATTCTATTTCACCAAGCATTTAGCAGATGGGGATAGGTCATTGGGGAGTTTGGGGATAGAAGATTTTTATTTGCCTTATTTGTGTATTTTTAATATATTTTGGGGAGCCCTTGGAGTAGGCAGGATAAACATTTAAATAAATAAATTATGTATTATTTATTACCAAAATCTCTGCCGGTGTAAACGGACACCATTCCATAGCTTTCAGCAGAGGGTTTAGCTTCTGGTACTGTCCTTGAGGTACTTCTGTTCCCCTTGCTACTGATGTGAACACCTCACAACCCAGACTGGGTGTTCTGAAGGAAAGCTGCAAACATTTGAGAGATTTATACGGGTGTCTTTAGACATAACGTCAACGGGTGTCTGAACGGGTGTGTTTTGACCTTGATATGAACACCGGTTTGGTCCTGTATTCACCATGTGGGGCTGCTTAGACACACAGCCCATCCTGGGACAAATTGGTGTTTTACTCGCCCCCCCGGTCTCAACACACAAATGCTGCTGCCTTGTTCCCCGTGTTGTACCTGCTAACATGCCATGCGATATCATTAGACACAACGTTGGCCGCATGTTCAGCTGAAACCCACAAATTGTCCTTGTGATGCAATGGTGTTCACATCGCATGTTCAACAGGTGGCCAAATTGGTGTTGGGATTGTTATGGTGCTTACACACAACAGCCAAACACGTGCTTAGGGGTTTTGACACCCGATCTTAGTTATGTCTAAAGACACCTAATAAAGCCACAGGAGTTGGCAGTGCTGCAGATGCCGCACTGGCAGACACCAACTGCCCCAGGAGTAGAGAGCACCCTCTTTTGAGATAAGGGGGCTTTTACATGGGCATTTCTATCCCTACAAAGCTAGGGGTGTGGGGGATGGCAATAGCTCTGTCCCCCACTAAATTTGTATTTGGGAGAGGGCAAAGGAGTCAACTCTGTCCCTGTCAGGAGGAGAGCCCTGAGTTGCCCCCATGTCCACACCAGAAAAAGTGAGTATTTATTTATTTAAACTAATATCCTGCCCTTACACTAAAATTCAGGGCAGGCTTGTCCCCTCTCCTATTTCTTCAGTGACCTCACTCCCTCGGTCGTTCCTCACTGCCCCCCACAAATTTGGGGGAATGTTACACCCCTGCTTCTGAGGGGGAATGACTGGCTACTGAGCTCCTTTGGCCCTGCATATTCAGAGAGTTATTGCAGAGGGTGGCTGACTGTTCTCACCACAGCGCTGCCAGGCCGTGCAGCCAAGAGAGCGTTTCACAGACCAGTTCTTCTGAATCTCTATAATGAGCAGGAAAGGGGATTTGGAGAGTATTATGCAGAGACGGCAGATCCTTCTGCTATTTACATTAGTAAAGGTGACTGTAACTTAGCCCCGTTGGTTGTTAGACCTTTGCAAACCACACAGCAAATTGCCTCTCTCAGCCAGCTCTGGTGCCCGCGGTCGCTCTTTTTGTACAGCTTCTGCTCGGAGAATCATTTGGTAATTTGCATCTCCTATTCTTCAAGCTAGCCTCACCACCGGGCTGCCCTCCCCCAGTTACGGTGCCCTGAGTCATTTCCCAAGCAGCAAAGGAGCTGAGCTTCAGAAACCACAAAGCAGTGCACTTTCTCCCACCTTTCCTCAGGATTAGAGCTGATACCCATAAAAATGGGTACGCCTGTAAAATCTACACTACCTGAGCCACAAATGACACTTCAGGAAATAACTGATACCTGTTTCCACTGTGCTGGGTATCCATTTGGGGATTTTGTTTAATGTATTGGTTATTTCCATAGTTCTGTCATTTTCATCATGACATTTTGACAATATTTGCACTGCTGCGTTTACCCAATTGCCAAAAATGATGCAACCAAAACAACAACATGACTGAGATACCAAAATAGCTAGAAGAACAACCAAACAAAATGGAATACTCCAAAAATTGGATATGTGGGTACCTGTTTTCTGTGGCAGAGAGTATTTCAGTAACTGAAGGTTCTACCCAAAAGTGTAAATATTTACCCATTAACAATAAACCCACTGCTCATTTCAGTACAATACAGGTCAGGTGCAGATGCAGTGAGAGTAACCACATGGACCAAAGAGCATAATACAATTCATTTGCAATGGGTCACAAATGAACATCATTGAGCCTATTTTCAGCTTGGTTACATACATGCAGCAGGGCTGTTGGATGAGTGCATCAACCTGTAAGGGTTCTTGCTGTTGAAATACTCCGGATAGAACCAGGGTCTGACTTAGAATTTTAGTGCCCCTGACAACTCAGGCTGCTCCCCCCCACCCCAATTCTAGTATAGACGTGAGCTGCTATCTGAGGCAGGGAGAGAGGGAGACAATGGCAGCACTCAGTACAGAAGTAGAGTCTCTTCCTCCATGCTCGACAACACCGCGTTTGCGGGGAGCTCAAGGGAAGAATGAGGTTCTCCAAGTGGGGATGGATGGGGGTCTCCCCTACAGGCTGAAGGTGGTGTGGGTGAGGCAGTGCCATTGCGGGGGTGGGAAGAGGGGGCACCACGATCAGGCAGGCATGGGCTGAGAACAGAAGCCCCCAAGCCCCAAAAATCTGCTGCCCTAGGCAGGAACCTATGTTGCCTGCCCCTCAGTCCATCGCTAGATAGAATTGGAATCAGTACCTCCCAAAACAGGCATACCCGTTGGATTTCTGGTACTCGAATCAAACCAAATATTTTGGGTGCTTTTTGGTGCTTGAACTGGTTTTTGATTGGTTATCCAGAATACCAACCGGTATACCAAAATACTGATTTTGTCCTGATCTGGAGAATTTTGAGGGTATTATTTTGGTTTTTCAGGTAATTTCAGTATATTATTGGTATTTCAGTGGTTTGAGTACTCAAATGGTATTTGGGAACTGATTTTGGTACCCAAAACTGTAACCGAAAATGCGGGTATTACTTGCAGGTACCAGACTAGGGGCCTGTTTCAGCTCTAACTCTGGGAGTAAGTCCCTGGTGTTACCTCACTTTATTATCTTCTACCTCACCCCACACACCATGAAATCTGAACCCCTCACATCTCCCTACATCCCACACTGTGAGGCAAGAATGTAATAATCCCTATTGTACAAAATAAGGACTCGGATCCAGAAAGACTGAATGATTTCTACAAGGAGGAATCTGTGGCAGTGCAATTGTTCCCCAGCCGTCCTCTTATTCTCTGATTGTTTATTGATTGGACTCCAAATTACAGTAAGCACTAGGAAAGACCTAGAGAGAATTTGTGTAGGATGTGAACAACAAATTCTTCAGTCCTGATGCATTTTACTTTCGTGTTCAGAAAGGGAAAAAGACATTGGCATGTAGGTGACAATAATTATCACACAGACAATTTGTGCCTAAGAGAAGACATTTGAGGGATTTCTTCCTGTGCCATCTCGTTAGCCAAGGAGGTCCTAATAGCATCTGAATATAGGAGGCAGAGCTAATCTGAGATTTCTTAAAAACCCTAACCTTGAATCTTGGGGTCAGGCTGACCCCACCGAGCACCAAAAACATTAAAATATGTTAATTAGTAGCTCTTCAAGTTTGAGCTTTTAGGACATTGCCACTGGCACCTCTGGACATAACATACTAAAATTTCAGCCTGATACCTCTTACCATTTGTCTCCTATTACCAAAAAAGTGTCATTTTGCAAATTGACCCCAGGTTTCCATAGAGTTTTCCTATTGGGGTCCAATGGACCTCAGCCAATGCATTTCAATAGGGGTGAAATGGTCCCCAGCTTAAAATAAACCAAAATAAACAGTTTTCAAGGACCATTCAGATAGCAAGGGGACACGGAACTCAAGGCCACTTCAGACTGGCAGCATCAATGAAAATTAACCACTTCACTGCTATTATCTTGTGCCTTTGTATCATGGTTGAAAAAAACCATGAAAATTAGGGGCGGGAAAACTGGTAAATCCGGTATCCGATAATGCCGGTACCGGGCGTACCGGCATTATTGGATTCGACCCAGTAAATCCGGTCCAGGTACCGGATTCCGGGTACCGGATTTTTTTACATTGCAGCCATTTAAAAATGGCTGCAATGTAAAAAAACTTAAAGCCCCAGCAAAAAAGTTTTAAAAAAAAAAACCCTCCCCGAGTCCAGGCTGCGCGGGTGGAAGGGGGGACACCCCCCACCCACCCTGCCCAGCCTGGATTTTTGTTTAAAAAAAGACTCAGAGGCGAGCCCACCCCCCAGCACCAGCGGCCGCGGCGTCCCCGCAGCCGCCGGTAAGTATGACCCGATCCCTGGGGGGGGTGTTTAACCCCCCCCCACCCCCCAGGGATCACCCCTACTAAAGTGCATAGCTTAGCTTGCGCTTACCTTGCGGAGCTGCGGCGGCGGCGGGCGGTCCGGCGGCCTCAGCGCCGGCTGTGGCTGCCGGCGTCAGAGACGCTCTAGGCCTTCCGGGGAACTTCCGGGTTTCCCCGGAAGGCCTAGAGCGTCTCTGACGCCGGCAGCCACAGCCGGCGCTGAGGCCGCCGGACCGCCCGCCGCCGCCGCACCCGGAGCTCCGCAAGGTAAGAACGCACTGAACTTTAGTAGGGGTGATCCCTGGGGGGTTGGGGGGGTGTTAAACACCCCCCCCAGGGATCGGGTCATACTTACCGGCGGCTGCGGGGACGCCGCGGCCGCTGGTGCTGGGGGGTGGGCTCGCCTCTGAGTCTTTTTTAAAACAAAAATCCAGGCTGGGCAGGGTGGGTGGGGGGTGTCCCCCCTTCCACCCGCGCAGCCTGGGAGGGGGAGGGGGAGGGAATTAATTTATTTCATTGATTTCAATGGGGACACAGCGCCCCATTGAAATCAATGAAATAAATCCGGTACCGGCATACCGGATTTAATCCGGGAATCCGGTTTTTAGAGAACCGGTAACCGGTAAATCCAGTAGCCGGTACCGGATTTATTTCATAATAATAAAATTTGTAGACCCACCTCTAATGAAAATATGCTAAGTAGTGGGTCTACAACTTTGAGCTTGCAGCACATTGTCACTGGTACCTCTGACCATAACAATACTCAGATTTCAGCCAGATATCTCAATGTTTGTCTCCAATGACCAAAAAAGTGCCAGGGTGCAAATGCACACAAGGTGTCAATGGAGTTTTCCTTTTTGGTTTTACACAAACCTTTTCTGTTTCAGTTCTCATTTGTTCAGGTAATGTTAGGTTTCATTTCTTCAGTCTAGGTTTAAGTTTCCCTTATGGGGTCAGTTTGTGGAGACAAGAAGTCAGGGAATGTTAGGGTTCATTTCTTCAGCCTAGATTTAAGTTTCCCTTCTGGGGTCAGTTTGTGGAGACAAGAATCCTAGGCAAACAAAGAAATGCAAACAACCCCTGAAGCATCCTAGGCAACAAAAAAAATATGCAAATAGCAGGCTATAAAGGTGCTATGAAGGTGCTGAGTGTACTCCACTGTCCTTAGTAAAGATTGACTATAAGCTACAGCCAGTAATTTTCAGGAGAGAATTTTACCTTGGGTGAAAACAATCCCCATAAAACACACTCTTTCATGTGTTTCTCTCTGTCTGTGTGTGCTCCCAGGGCTTAGTTTGAAGGTTTTGGGAAACAGACTATGTTTTGGGGATAGAATAGACCCCACCTATAATGAGTTTTCCCATAGGGGTCCATATGTACCCCAAGACCCGGCGTGTGCAATTTTTTTTCAGTGGTGCATTTAGCCCCCAGACCTGAAGTTCTCCAGTCCTACTATAGATGAAACTTATTCCCTTATAGAACCAAAAAACTAGGCTACACGAGTGGAGCCATGTAGCCTGGAGGCAATAGTGGACACTTTCCTTACACCTCATAAGCAGAATCATGGGATATTTTCCATGGTGCATCTACCACAAATCGTCTTTGTGACACTATGTGCTAGATTTGTTTGGTGGTCATGGAAAATGCCATTATTTGGTAAACCAGGCAAAAGCATGGTGCTGCCACAGTAGTGCATGGATGGTAATCGTGATGTCTGGATGGGTGTTAACAGAAATGAAAGCAACGCCATTATCCCAGCCTGGAGTGGGAAGGGCTACCCCCAGCTGGGTTAGCTCTGGCCACAGGAACACACATCACTGTGGCTGAACCCGGAGAGGGAGGAGAGTAGAGAATGACATGCAGTTACCTGGCCACGTCCCTGCGCTGCCACTATCACCCCCCCACCCCCCCACCATGACGGGAAGATATGGCTGCCAATAACAGGTAGTCATGACTGGCCTCCATGACAACTCCCCAGACGTTCCCGCTCAGTTCTGCCCACTCTGGCCCAGATGGCTGGCTTGTGGGACTGGACTGTGGGCCCGCTTTGGTCTGGGCCCACATTTCCAGCCCAGCCTGAACCGGGCCCACATCTGGAGGGCCTGGAAGAAACATACTGCTGTGATGCTGGCTCAGGTGGGCCAAAGCGGACCCAACTGAGCCTGCATTCTATCTGTTAACATCCAATGTGTTTAAAGACACGAATCAAATGGCTCCTCCAATCACTTGGAAGGATCTGGTCCCAGCTGGTCTCGGACATTTCACAGAGCTGACAGGGGCAGGTTAAGAAAAGGGAGATTTCTGCAGAGAAACCAAATCAAACGAGGAGTATTATGGAAAAACTGTTGGAGGAGGAAAATTTGGAACTGGTTCCACTCCACACTATTGTCACCCATCGTATTGGAGAATCTGCCCTTGCACTGATGCCAAGCAGGTGAATAGAGAAAAGGCAAAAATGTTACAGTAATCTGTCCTTTCAGTCCGGAAAGGGGCATGAGAAGTTAAAGGCTTTAAAACAACATGAAGGGACCTGTCGGGCAGCCACAAACCTTGCAGGCCCAGGCACAAAGAGGACTGGGGTGAGTCTTGCAAGGATGAAACCCCTGAAGTTGTTGGTATGTGCAACATCCACAAGTTAATGCCTGCTGTATTAAGAACAGTAATTGACTATAGAGCCACCAGATGGTGCTGCTAAGTTTATATGTACATGGAAAAGAGATGGGGTTTTGCAGTTGAATTCCTTTGTGTAAACACTTCTTCTTCCCTTCTCTCTCTTTGTCTCAATCTCCATTTTGTCTCACTATTAGCCAGATGTATCTAAGGATCTGTGCCTGAGAAAGCTTAAGTAAAGTTCTGTTTTTAAACCTTCAGCTGCATTTGTCCTTACTGATTGTGAATTAGTTATTACTCTGCAACAGAAGTAAAGGGCAAGTGTCTGCCCCTTTAAGAGGATCTCTGGCCAAAGAGCCAGATGAGGTTGTGGCTAATTGTTTACAACTGGCTGTACCCCAGTTGAGAGCTTCAACTATAGGAAGCAGAGCCACAAGGAGTCAGAGACCGCTAAAAAATACATAGGAAGAGAAACATGCATGGGTGTGTGGGTGTGTGCATTAGACGTTCCCGTGGGCTACCAGAAGTGACATTGCTACCATTATGAAGCAGCGGCTGCTGAGAACAAACATAGGTTTGAAGATGCGATGTTGTAAAACCCCCTCCAGACAGTTTTACAATGCATCATCTTCAAACCTACGCTTGTTCTCGGCATCCGCTGTTTAGAATGGGAGCAACGTCACTTCTGGTAGCGCGGGGGAACGTCTAACACACACACGCACCGCAGGTTTCTCTCCCTGTGTATCTTTTGGAGGCACTTTTAAGTGCCTCGTCTAAAAGCGGTCAGAGAGTGTACTGTCAGAACTTGGTATGCAGAGCTGCTAAGAGGAAGCACACTGCCTGAGACTAATAGATGAACCCTCCTGTACATAGTTCAAGAATATTGTATAGTTCATAGTTCAAGCTCCTGTACATAGTTCAAGAATATTGTATAGTTAAAAATTAATTAACTATGCTAATTTTGGTCCAATTTCTTTTCTTGTACCAAAAAAAAAGGAAAAAATTAAACGCAAAAATTAAGCCAGTTCTACTATTAAGACATGCCAAAAGCACTTTTAAACCCATATTGAGTATGCAGTCTACTCTCCTGAAATATCCTTTAAAGGTTGCAGTGATCTCAAGCAATATAGAAACCACTCCACCATCTCTGGTAGCTGATTGTTTGGCTGTGCATGCAACAGCGGCCCGGCGGGAGGATGGCAAGAGGGAGATGTACTGGCTAATTCCGATGCTTTGTCTTTGGCTTCCCTCTTGGCAGACAGGAGGGAGCACGTAGCCTTTCCGCTACAATATTGTCTGCAATCAAGTCAGGTGTCAGGAGTGTAATGGGAGAAGCCTTATGCACTCAGACACCCATCAGTTTTGCTTGGCAACTGCCTAGAGCCTCTTTTCTTGAGTGATAAGGCAGAGGTTCTGCTCCCCAGATGCTTTTTGTGCAAACAGCCCCTTAGTTATAAGGCAATCGATACACTGAAAAGGAACAACAACCCGACAGAAGGTTGAGGTCTAATCTGTCTGCCTACTCCAGTGTAGCAACACCTCCCTCCAGTGTAGCAACACCTCCCTTGCTCAGAGCAGTACATTAGTTGTGTCAGAGGAAGGATCCCGATTCCATCTCTCCCCACACATTCCGGTCTTTCTACCCTCTGTGCACTCTCTTTTTCTCCCTTCTTTACTCTTTTTTTAAGACGGGGCAGATTCATCTCTGGCTGCTACAGTCATTGAAATAACCTTGAAATTGTGAACCAATCATAAACCGACTGATCAACGTCTGCCTGAATCAGCATGCAGCTGGAAATGCTAGTTCCAGGGCCAACCTTCCCTCAGGGCAACCCAGGGTGACCTCTCTTTCTGAAGGCAGTGACCCCTATTTTAACCAGGAGGTGTTGAGTCCTTGTTCTCTCCCAGTGGGACCTCAAACATAGCCATCTAGGACCCTGTAGAGGGTGCCCCCAAGGGATAGGGTACCCCAGGGTCCCTACATTTTATCTTCGCCCTGGGCCCCGCAAATTCTAAGGCCAGCTCTTAGGGATGTGCAAACAGAACCGAGTTCAGAAATTTGGTTCGGTTCGGTTTGAAAATCGAGTTTGGTTCAAAAGTTCGGTTTAGTCGACTTGAACTATTCGAGTTCAGTCGAATTCCGAACTTCCGAACCAAGTTTGTACATTCAAAACTGGGGTTTTTGGCCTTCTGAACTGGTTCAGATTTGAACAAACAGTTTGGTCGAATTCGAGTTCAGTTCGAAAGTTTGGTTCGGTTGACCAAACTATTCGAGTTCGGTCCGAACTCCGAACTTCCAAACCGCGTTCGCACATTGCTTGCTGTAAGAGGGATGAGCTGCCCTCTGCTTATCTCATTCGAGTCCCCATGGACTGTGCTCCTGTGGCTGCAGAATCTGGCATTTTTTTCATGGTACCATGCAATGGGTCTCAGTCTGCAGATGATGGCTTTCCTACAGGACATAAACCAGTGGTAGAAGTGGCACAACCAAATACTGCTAAATTAAGGGCGGCGTCTCAGTATGGAAAAGAATGCATCATGGCAGAAAAGTCAGAGTCCCAGACTTTCACATTACTGTCAGAGTGGATTTCATTTTGCTTTCCTAAAGCTGACAAGGATCTTTCCTTATGCAGTTATCACTCCAAGGCTCCTTCCTCATCTTCGGCCCATTTTAACTGTGACGAGGTTCCTCCAAGGCTGCGTGCTCTGTAGCTAGTGCTGTCGTGTTGAAGTGAACAGAAGGAGAGACTGAGTGGCAGCTTGGTGTCTTTCAAAGTAATAATGATAATAAAAGGAGAGAATCCTTTGTGAAAATGTAATATTCCCCTGGCTCCCACAGCTCCCCTACCCACCCTTTGGAGAGTAGTCACTTCAAAGTATAAACAGGAGGAGAAGGAGGCTTGAGAGGCCCAAATAGCAGAAATGGGGAGTATTTACCAAGATCAAAGGCAGAGGAGAGACGGGGCCTTTTTTGAAGTGAGAGTGAATCAAATACCCTTCCCTTTCCTAGTCCCCTGCCTAGTCTCACCTTCAGGAATGGAACAAGCCAAGAAAAAGCAACCAACACCAGTTCCAGGGATCACTCCGAAACACAACTGGGGAGGAGGAGGCGGCGGCAGCAACACAAAACATAAAGGGTCACAAGACAAGGCACACAGAACAGCCCTGGCTCATCCAGTAGGACAGAGGAGAAATGGAGAAATGGAGATGTAGGTGGCTAATACACATAACACTACACGTGGACAGGACCCTGTTTTTTGTTTCATACAATTATCCCCTCAAATGCAATTATCCCCTCAAATCCCCTCAACTGCTATGCTTCTCCTATGCATTACCCACTCACAGTGGGCCCTGAAGCAATTGCAGGACAAGCCTGCATGGCAGACACTTGCCCACAGCTGTTGTGAGGTCTGTCCATACACACCACTTCCTGACCTGTGGTTGAAGTCATCTAGTACCATAGAGGGTACTTTCAGACGTTACGGGCGGCCGGTTCACCACAGCGAACCACCAGGGGGGGCGAACAGCGCAACCACGGCCGGGGGTTGGAAAACGACCCAAACAGACGTGCCGGGAATGGGACCACGGCCCGGAACCGGGCCGCACCATCACAGCCCGTGGCAGCACAACAGACGTGCAGCCGAACCCCCGGCGGGCGCTAAACCCCCACAAGGCACCGGGCAGGGGCGGGACACAGACATGGCCGACTGAGGGCAAACGAAGCCACAAGGCACTCAAGGGAACGCCCACACAAGGGAAACGGGAAGGGAGGGGGGAAGAGCGAGAACAGGCTGACAGCCGGCTCACACAGCGGTCCCGCAGCAGGGCACAATGCACGGCCACACGCCCGGGCACACACACACACACCAGGGAAAGGCCGGGAAGGGGGGAAGGGGCGCCCGGAACGCCCCACCCGGAACACCGGCAGGGAGGGGGGGGGCACCACCACGGGGCAAGGCACGGACAGCAGCAACCCCCACACCACCCCAGTCCAGTCCAGTCCAAGGAGGTGCCCCCACAGGAACAGAGGCAGTCTCGGAGGGGGGGGGGGACCCCCGGAGCAAGGCACGTTGGGGGCCCCCAAAGCACAGCGAGGCCGGCGGAGGGGCGCCAGGAGGAGGAGGAAGGGGGCCCCACAGTCAAAGGCTGGCACAGGCAGGGCAGCCGGGTCCAGCGGTGCTCCTCCGCAGCACCAGCGACGCTCAGGCAGCACCCACGGAGTCACGGGGATGGAGGGGGCCCAGGACCACGGCCAGGGGCAGCAGCAAGCAGCGAGGCGGGCGGGAGCTCACCGAGGTGGGGTCCGCAGGTCGGGAGCGGCCAGCGGGGACCAGGCCCCCCCCCCGGGCCGGGGCGGGAGCCCACACGGGGGCACCACGCCGGGGGGGGCAGGCCAGCGACGCGGGGCTCACGGGCCGCTGCCGGGGGCCCCGCTGGCCCGAGGGCCCGGGTGGCCCGCCCGGTGGACCAGGTGGGGCCAGTGCAGCATGCCCCGGCGGTACCCCTGCAAGGACATGTAGTGGGCGATCAGGTAGTAGGCCTCGAAGGGATCGGGCATGGTGAGGGCCAGCTGCACATCCACACGCGCCCACACCGCCAACAGGGATGACATCTCCACCGCGGAGGGCTCCGGCACACAGCAGGCAGCAGAAGGGGGCCACGGAAGATGCCCCAGCTCCAGAAGCCGCTGGAACGCCGCCCCACGGGTGCGCTGGTACCCACGGGCCCCGTGAACACAGGAGAAGTAGCTCACGGCCAAGGCAGGGCCACCCTCGGCCAGGCACTCCGAGTAGGCGCCCAGACCACACACCACCAGCGCTGACACGGTCTCCGAGGCGCTCCAGGGCACATGGGCGCACAGCACCTCCGGGATGCGCCCCTCGGGGAAACGAGCCAGCCCCAGGGCCTCCGCATGCAGCCGGCAATCACGGGCGCTCACCACATGGCCAAAGTAACGGAGCCCGGAGCTCAGGCTCTCGTAGGCACCTGCACGGCTCCCCGGCCCGGCCAGGAGCAGCTGCACGGCAGGGGTGTGCCACAGGTCGCACAGAGACATGGTCTCGCGGAAGGCCCAGATATGGGGGGCCCCTTGGGGGCCGGACAGCGGGAGCCCCATGGATGGGCAGCCAGCCATGGTCCAGCACAACAGGGAATGGGACACGGAGCCCGGAGGGCACACAGACTGCCCAGGGCCGGGAGAGGCTCGGCCCGGCCCCCGGGACAGGGAACACGGGCCCGCACCGCAACATTGTAGCACAACAGAGCGAGGCGTGGGGTGCGGGCCCGGCACAGCTGCAGAGAACAACAGCGAGCTCTCTGTCTGCCTAATCGCACCTTCAAGGCCATCCCGCTACAAACAGCGAGGGGAGGGGGCCCGGGGTGCTGGGGGCGGGAGCAGCCGGAACGCACCGGCACAGGGCGCGCGCAGGCCCGCGAGGCCGACCCCCGGGCGGAGCCACCAGCACCGGGCCGCCATAAGCGCTCCCAGCCCCCACCGGGGCCCCAGCACCATGGAGCGCGATAGGGCAGGTGGGAACTGGATGTTCCTCGCGCTCGCGGCTGAGTGGCACCGTGACCACACTGAGCAGCTGTGCCTCCTGACCGAGAGGGTGCACCTGGCCGTCCGCCTGCGCTATGTCCTGGCCCTGCGGGCTGGCGTGCGCCTCCGGGGCCAGCAGGCCCGCAGGAGAGTCCGTGGCCGGCTCAGGGCTCGGCGCCGGGCCTGGGGGGCGTGGCTGGCCGCCTGCCGGAGCCTCACCCGGCCCGCTGCGCTCCGAGGGGCCGCGAGGCGGTTCCGCTGGGCAACGCAGACCCTCCGCCGGGCAGCGCTGCTGGCTATGCCCATAGCGCGGAGCCTATGGGTCACGGAGCGGCCCCAGGCCTGGTGGGAGCGGGCCCAGGCCCACTGGGGGGAGGCCGAGTGGGGGTCCCACTTCCGGATGGGCAAGGCCACCCTGCTGCGCCTAGCGGAGCTCCTCACGCCCTGGCTGGAGCGGCAGCACACCTCCATGCGGGAGCCCATCCCCATGGTCCAGCGGGTGGCCATAGGGGTCTGGGCCCTCGCAACGCCCGACTCCTGCCGCTCCGTGTCCCAGCACTTCGGGGTGGGGCTCAGCACGGTCGCCTGCATCGTGCGGGATGTGTGCGAGGCTGTGGAGGGCGTGCTCCTCGACAGGACCATCCAGCTCCTGGACCAGGGCGCTGTGATGGCTGGCTTCGCGGCCGGGGGCTTCCCGAACTGCATCGGAGCCGTGGACGGCACACACATCGAGATCCTGCGCCCGGCCGCGGGGGAGGCCCTGGAGTATGTGAACCGGCACGGATACTACTCCCTGCACCTGCAGGGGGTGGTGGACCACCGGGCCCGCTTCATAGACATCTACACGGGCAACTCCGGCCGGAGTCACGACGCCAGGATCATGACCATCTCCCCCTTCTATGCCCGCATGTACCGGGGGGACTTCGCGGACATGGGCATGAGGTGGATCGAGGGTGTTCCCATGCCCCCCTGCATCCTGGGGGACCCCGCCTACCCCCTGACCCGCTGGCTGATGAAGGTCTACCCTGTCCCGAGCCCCCCTGCGGAGCAGGTATACAATACCCACCTGTGTGCGAGCCGGACCGTGGTGGAGCGTGCCTTCGGGGCCCTGAAGCAGCGCTGGAGGAGTCTAGCTGGCCGCCTGGACTTCACCGTCCCCACCTCCGCCCTGGTGATCGGTGCCTGCTGCGTTCTGCACAATGTGTGCGAGACCGAGGGGGCGGCCCTGGAGTACCCCGAGCCCCACCGGCCCCCCGGTCCTGTTCCCCTGTACGTGAACGCAGGGAACCCCCGGGAGTACCGGTATGCCAAAAGGATCCGGAACGCCCTTGCAACCCACATCGCCCGGGGGGGCCCGCTGTGAGGGCCTTCCCGCCCCTGGGGGCCCCACCCCCCGTTCCGTGCCCATGCCCCTGTACACGCGGTCCCACAGCCCTGTCCCCCCCACAAACGGGCCGGGGACAACTGTCTCTTTACAACACTTTATTGCCCACACAGTGCACACAATCACCCTGTGCCCCCTCCCCACCCCCGTCCCCGTGACCCCGTCCACCACCCGCCCTCATGTGGCCCTCCCCCTCCCCCCCCTTCCCACCATCCCCCCGCGTTTCCTGGGCCGACCCCTCGTGCGGCCGCTTGGGCCCACCGAGCTCTGGGAGCTCCCCTCCCCCCCACTGTCCGTGTCCCCTGCCGTGTCCTGGGCCGGTCCCGGCCCCGGCAGGGGGCCGGGCGGCGGATGGGCAGCTGTGCCCGGTGCCCCGGTCGTGCCCCGGGGGGGCTGGACCCTCCGGAGGCCCGGGGGCACTGGGAGGCGCATGCGAGGGCCCTGGGGCCGGGGGGGCGCCAGGGGCGGCAGGGCTGGGCCCGGGGGCGCCGAGGGGCCCGGCATGGGGACCTGGGCGGGCAGGGCGCCCGGAGGTGCGCCGGCCATCACGTAGGCACACATGGTGCCCGCATGCAGGAGCAGGGAGGTCCCAATGTCGTGGGACCTGTCCATCTTGGCACTGTGCTCCCGCACCATGCCCTGTATGTCCTGCCGGAGGCCCCTGAGCAGCCCCTGCTGCCGCTGGTGCTCCCGGCGCTCCCGCCTCCGCTCCAGGCGCACCTCCGCCTCCAGCCGGCGGTCTGTCTCCAGGGCCTTCTCCATGGACCGCTCTATGGCCGCCTCCATGCGGTCCACGGAGGCGATCATGCGCTCCCCCTGTTCCTCCGCCCTGCGGACGATGTCCTCCGCTTGCTCCTCCCTGCGCCTGCGGACCCGCGCCCGGTACTCCCGCATCCGCTGGGCTGGGGCTGCGGCCGGCGGAGGCGCCGCGCGCGGGGGCTGCCCTGTGGAAATGGGCGGGTGGGTCAGTGCAGGGCCCTGTCCCCTAGCGGGGTCGGGTCCCGGGGCCCCCTGCCCCCCCTCCCCCACTGAGGCCAGAGGCCCCCCTGGGCTGGCGCCCGGGGGGCCCTCCCGCAATCCCAGCCCTCCCGCCTTACCTGGGTCCGGCACCTGCTCTCCTGTGCCCTCCGCGGGGGCCTGCACCGTCTCGCTGGCCCGGTCCTGGGGCTCCCCATGTCCTGCGGGCGGGAGAGGGGGGAGCGGGTGAAGGGGGCTGGTTGTGGCCCCTGCAGCAGGGCCCCCACCCCCGCCCCTGCCACCGGCCCCCTGGTCGTGCCCCCCCCTGCCCTGGGGGCCCGCTTACCCTCTATGTCCGTCTCCGAGCCTTCGGAGCCCGGCGCCTCACCCTGGGAGTGCTCCCCCTGGGACCACTGGCTGAGGGTGGTGAAGGTGCCGACCTCCGACTCCGCCTGGCCGGCCCGGCGTTGGGATGTCTCCGGGCTGCTGCTGGGGGGGGGCCTTGGGGCTTCTGCGGGTCCCGGGTGGTCCTCCTGGGGGTGGGGGTCCCCTGAGCTCGTGTCTACCGGGCGGGCGGCGAGGGGAGGGGGTACCTCGGCCCGCTCCCTGCCCTGGACCACAGCGCTGCCCACCAGGCGTGGGGCAACTATGGAGCCCTTCATGTGAAGGATGCGGTCCAGGGCATCGTAGTAGGGGGCGGTGCGGGCCCCGTGGCCGGAGCGGCTGTTATTGTCCTTGAGGGCCTTGTACCCCCTCTTGAGCTCCTTGGCCTTCGAGCGACACTGGTTGACAGTGCGCTCGTGCCCCGCCGCCTCCATGTCGCGCACGATGTCCCGGTAGACATGCTCGTTGCGCTGGTTTATTGCGAGCTCCACCTGGTACTCGAGGGTCCCCCAGATCCGTATGAAGTCCCGGGTCTCCTGGAGGCCCCACTGTCCCCCTCTGTGATAGGCCTTCCTCCGGCTGGGCCCCTGCTGTTCCTCCTCCCGGTGCAGCTCCTGCTGCACCTGCCTCTGCTCCTCCTCCACCTCCTCCTGGGGGTGCGCCTCCGGGGGCCGGGGGCCGGGCTCCTCCTGGGGCTCGTCCGCCCGGGCCGACTTTCGTGTCTGGGGGGGGGAAGGGGGGTGGTTGGTTGCTGGGTGAGGGTGTGGGCCCTCTCGGGGGCCCCCTGCCCCCCTGCCCTCCGCCCGGGGTCCCCCTGCCCCCCTGCCTTCCGCCCGGGGTCCCCCCGGCCCCCTCCACAGGGGGTTCCCCTGTGCCCCCTGTTCCCCTCCCAGTGGGTGCCCTTACCCGTTTCCTGGGTGCCTCCTGTGGGCCTGTTCCGGCCGCTGTCCCCGGGGCGGCGCGACCCGGCTGCAGCTGTGGTTGGTGTTCCCGGGGCGCCTCCCTGGTCGGGTGCTCCCGTGTGCCCCCTTCCTGCACCTGTGCCCCCTCCGCCTGCATCGCTGGGCCTGGCTGCACGTCCTCCGCCTCCTGTGCCGCCGCTGTCGCTGTTCGTGCCTCCGGTCTCTTCCGCTTCCCTCCTCGCTCCATCCCGCCACGCTTGCTTGCTGCTGCTCTCGCTTTAAATCTCCCTCCGGTGTTTGTGTTGGTGCTGGTTGCCTGGCAGCGACGCTGCGTGCCTCGTCCCCGGCCGGGGCTCCATTTTTTTGGTTCCGCTGGGGGATTGGCGTCCAGACGTTACTTTTGCTTGGTTCCCTGTGGGGGTTGGTTTGACCACGCTTCCCGAGACCTTCCCCCGGCTAGCCCGGGAAGCGTGGTTGAACCTGACCCCATGTGGGTATTGAGCGTGATGAACATCTGGCGCACGCCGTTCAGACGTTCCGGGCCCTTTGGCCCCGCGGGGGGGTTGAGCGTGGTTCAGTGTGGTTCACCGTGATCTCGTAACGTCTGAAATCACCCAGAGACGTGCATATTTTGGAAGGGATGTGACAGGAACATCTACTGCCTATGCCTTTCCTTCTCTCAAACAGAAGGAAGATGCTTCTTTGCGCTGCCAGGGATCATACAAGACATCTCAGACATAACATGTGAGTCTATCCCACCTGGAACCGAACTACTCCTTGCAGACACCATGTGGGGGAAGGGAGGGAGGGAATCTGTACTTTTCCTAAACTATGGTAACAATTGTTCAGCTTCTTGCACCAATATTTGAACTGAAGTTAGGGCCCTGCTGAATATTTGGACCCTAGCCAATCAAAATCCAGCTGCATTGGGTCCCAGATTTGATGCCACTGCTCTCTTCTGAACCTGCCCCCTCACCCCCCATCAAACTGAATGGATCTGCCTAAACACACAGCAGCATGATGTCATGGCGATGTGATGTCACAGCTTCATCCAAATGTCAGCAAAGGCCAGAGTATCCATCATCACTTCTCTGGGACTCATAATCTGGGTGGCCGCAGTAACAAAGCAAAAACTTACTTTCAAACAATAAGAAAATGTATGAGTAGCTTTTAACCAATGGGCAGCTCTGCTCCCATATACATTCCAAGAAGAGTGACCTTCACTGCCTTGCAGATCACCCCACCTGCCCATTTCATTCCATGCAGTGGTCCCCCAACCCCAATTAAAAAATTCCATGCCTCTGTGGTGCTAATCCTAACATCTGTAGCACCAACTGCAGTGCTAGCCAAAATAGCCACCATCTGTGACAGTTTAATGAGCATCAGTGAACTGTTTCTAATGACCTTTTTCTGTTTCAGTAAAGCCTTTAAAAATATTTCGTATGTGTCACTGTGTTTACCTCTGGTCCATCCAGCTCCCGGATGACAAACGTTCCCTCCTTGGGTCCCCTGTGCTACTTCCCTCCAGGCAATCTTTCCCTGTGTGTTCCCTATTGGCATTCTCAGATTAGCCAGCTGCAGGTTTGAACCACTGCCAGAGGTAAAGTTGTTATCCCAAATCTCTTTGTATCTCTGCCTCATGTTCTGGGTCTGCTGCCAGCACCGGATTATGTCCCGGGTGTAGTCCGGCTGCTACGCCATTTGGACCAAGATTTCTTGGAACCCCGCCTCATTCCTGGAGCACTTCACCAGGGCATATTGGACCTCCTGCTACCCCCATAGAATGATGAAGGCCTTGGTCTCTTCCTTGGTCCAAGGAATGGAGTGTTGGCGGGCAGATCAGTAGACGGAGAGTGACTGTGATTGTCCAGTGGTGGGAGTGGTACTGATTATTGCCTGGCTGTTGGTTTGAGCCATCAGCATGGTGATGGTAATCCTCCACAAGCCATTGCCTAGAATGCAATGGCTCAGAAAGAGGAAGTGCTAGGTACCTAATGCCAACCATGCAGAGTTGAGATAACTCAAGTTGAAAATGGCATGCTGGGCTTTTAAGGAGGACGTGCCTGTGAGAGTAGAGAGAGGAGCCGGAAGTGATTCTTCCTCAGAACTCTCTAGGATTTTTCACATGCGAGTCTATGGTGCTGATGGACCTTGGCATGTGGTAAATGCACGCAACCTAATTGATGGTCTGTGGACACATAGGTGCACATCAGCCTGCACTCACACACACAGTGGGTTCTGTATGCTCCAGGATCTCACCGTAAGTAGGGGCTGTGCGTCTGGTGGGTTGTGGCCACATGGCTGGTAGGGGCGAACACCTAATAAATGCGTAGGTGGACACCCCTTGGTGTGGGCTATTGTCTTGTTTATTAACACCCTTACGCTGCTTTCACACATTACGCAATGGGCTATTATAATAACTGGTAGGGATGGGAATTTCGGTTTTGGATAAAACTGAAATTACCCGAAAATGGCCATTTTGGATTAATCCAAAATTTTGGTTCTTTTTCGGTTTCGGTACTATCGGATTTTTTGCATTGATTTTTGTACTTTAACGTTGTGGTTTGTCCCCACTGAAAAACCACAATTTTAAAAATCTGGTACAAAAATCAATGCAAAAGATCCGATAGTACCAAAACCGAAAAAGAACCAAAATTCAAGAGAACCGAAACCAAAATTGACTGAAACCGCAATTTTGCCCAGAGCCCCAGCCCTAATAACTGGAGATAATACCAGGGTATTATAATTCCACAGTTTTTGTAACGTGTGAATGCACTATTCCCCTTTAATGCTGCAAGATCCCAGATTATTGTAAGAGCCTTTTGGGCTTTTAGTTATTGTGGCTTTTACAACTACCAGAGATCTTGCAGCATAAAAGAGAAATAGTGCATTCGCACATTTCAAAAATTGCGCAATTATAATACCCGGTATTATCTCCAGTTATTATAATAGCACATTGTGTAATGTGTGAAAGCAACCTCTGTCTCAGTTTTTAATTGCAGGATTCATTATTTTAGGGGGTTTCTGAAAATGTAAAATTACAAGACTCGTGACAACATCATGAGAATCCAAGCTTTGATTGGAGAATATGCGTTCTTAGTCCTTCTGGTTGCAGAGAAAAGTTTGGAAACAAGACTCCAGAACCATTCTCAAGTCTCGGGAAATAAATGGATTAGTATTCTTAAAAAAAAGAAGAAGAAAATAAAAGAAAGAAAATCATGGATTATTATGGAATCTGAGTCATGGCTTTGAACACTTGGAGCTGGCAAATAAAAACCCCACACTACTCTTCAGTGAGCAAATCCCTTTTATTATTTATACAGTAAAATAAATGCTAAACTGAAACAAAAGACTGTCTGCCTACAATGTAAATGTAGAAAGTGGTGTGTGTGTGTGTGTGTGAGAGAGAGAGAGAGAGAGAGAGAGAGAGAGAGAATTTTGCAAAGAATAAAAATTAAATCAAGTTCAGGCCCAAGGAGTCATGGTATCTTTCCACAGAACCTATTAAATTGCATCTGAAATTCTGAGAAGAGCACACAGTCTGTTCTGCAAACTTCTAGTGTTCGTGGAACTTCAGTTGGGTTGTTTTAGTTCGATGTATGGTTAATGGTTCCCTGTTGCATTTTATATTTTGCTTGAGTGTGCCTTCTATTAAAAGCACAAAGGAAAGTTGTAGAAACGTAAGTTTGAATCCATTCCCCCCACCCCCCGCCCCCAGGTGATTATGACGAGAACAGTCTCCGTTCCACAAGATAATATGTGTAGAGCAGCACAAATAAGGGAAAATGGCAAAACACTGTCAAAATTGCACCTTAATGGAGTTTCCATCCCTATTGTTGGCTTTCTTCCTTACTGAAAGAATAATCTGGCTCAGGAGTCCCTGCTCCAGACTCCCTGGGAATGGGCTAGTTCTATAGGCACTGGCAGCTGTGCAAATAAGAGCATTGTATGGTTCAGGCTCATTTGACATCACCTTGCAAAGAAGCAAGAGCCTCTTTGACAATCGACAGTTGTTGAAAAAATACTTATGGCAGAAATGGAAGCCAAGAAATTGTGGATCACAAGTTTATATGCTAAACATTCATGTGCGGGTGTGCGTAAGAGAATCCAGGGATTCACTTCATCTAGAGCAAGTGGTATTGTTAACCTGTGGAACCCCATTACACAATGGAGACAGAGGGTGATTTCAGATGTTACGGGGCCCGTTGGCCCCGTACCGAAATCAACCTATTAATTCCCCGCCGGGGTCACCCCGTCACGCCGCAACAGACGTGCCGGGGGGATCCCGGCGGGGAATCTGGGAGGGGGAGGGGCCGCGCGGCGCAACGTGTGGCCGCACGGCCCCGCCCCCTCCACGCTCTCTTGGGAAATGGACGGGCGGCAGGGCCAATGCGGCTGCCGCGTCGGGCCGGATTCGCCATGGCCCGGGATCCCGCCGGTGATCCCGGGCCGTGGCGTCCAGCCAGACGTTACTTTTTTTTGGTCCCCGTTGGGGATCTCTTTGACCACGCTTCCTGGGACATTCCCCCGGCTAGCCTGGGAAGTGTGGTTCAAATTGACCCCATGTGCGGATTGACCATGGCGAACATCTGGCGGCCGCCAAACAGATGTTCGAGACACATTGACCACAGGTGGGTATTCACCGTGGTTCACTGTGGTCTTGTAACGTCTGAAAATACCCAGAAAAGCAGGGTAGAGGAAGGTGGGTACATAGGAATAGCCAGGCTGGATCAGTCCCATTATAGATGTGCTATTGCCCCTCTATTAGTTAAGGCAAGACAGAGTTCTCATTGAATCGCCACCTATCTTTAACATAGGAGTTTTGAGTCACTGTACTTCCAGGTTGTGACTAAAATCTGTTGCAGGGGATTTCTCCTTCGTTCAGTGCTGTAGCTTAATTTAAACAGGTTAGAAAATTAAAGTGAAATGTTTACTAATTGCTTGTGGTTTGGAGAGAAAATTGTTCTTTTAAATCAGTAATTATCAATAGTAAAAGATCACATTTAATCTGTGTGCTGGCCCCTTTTCTATTTTTTTTTATTTTTTATTAATGATATTGTTTTGGAACTCCGGAATGATATGTATTATCCTCCACACATACTGGGAAGGTAGTTTTTATACTCCATGCAGATGATATGATTTTACTTTCAAATGCAGAACTTGGTATGCATAGATTGTTCTTGGCTCTGAGTGATTATTGTAGGATCAACTCTCTTACAGTAAATTATGAAAAGATGAAAGTTTTGGACTTTGCTAAAAGACCCCCACTGCTCAAATGGACCTTAGACTCTTTTGCAATTGAGCAGGTTAAATACTATAAATATCTGGGTCTTTTCTTTTCATTTAATGGTAATTGGCAGAAACATCAAGAGATAACCAAGTTGAAGGCATCCCAAGCTGCTACAGGAATTATTAAGTTTTGGAGAACATATGGGGGGAAGGTTAATTAAACCTGTGTTAAAGCTTTTGGAACAGAAGCTTACCCCGCAGATCTTATACGGAGCAGAAATCTGGAGCAGTTTTATTCATGTGAATCTGGAGACGGTTCAAAATAAAATTCTTAGGGCTATACTTGGAACCTCTTGGGGTACCCCAGTATGTATGCTCAGGACAGAGACTGGGGTTTTTCCACTTCAGATGAGGGTCTATCATTGTGTTTTCTCTTATTGGCAGCGTTTAACCATTATGACTGATGGCCAACTTCCATGGCTGGGCTGGGCTGAGCAAACAGAGACTGATTCTTGTAGCTCATGGAGGACGCTGGAAGGTAAATTACTCACAACTGCGGGTTTCTCCTTTGATTTCTTCCTTGAATACAGCAGCGACAGGGCTATGGAGGTTTACAGATCCTGGTTAAAAGATATATATGCACAAAATGACATGGCTAGTATCTCAAATCGTATTGCCCCTTGGTATTCCAAAATGAAGTTGCAGCGTCAATATGAAATATATTTTACTCTCTTGTCTAATTACACAGTACGTAGGGCACTTACTTTGGCAAAGTTTCAGCTTATGCCCGCCTCGACTGTGTTGGAGGGCAGGCACAGTGGAATCCCTTATGACCTGCGATAATGCGGCTGTGACTCCCACTGCGTTGAGGATTTAGTGCATTATTTACATGACTGTCCACTTTCATCAGAGGAGCACTCTCCATTTTTTGCTTCCCCTGATGGTGGTGAGAATGCACTGGGACCCACATTTAAAAATATTGTATGTGCTGTTTAACCTCTGTAATCATATTATTTTGAAAGCTGCCAATTTTGTTCATGCTTTGGCAGTACGGAGGCGAATCCATGTGTCTAGTAACAGTAAGAAGAGATCTTCATTATTGCCTTCCTTTTCAACGTAGTATTGATGTGATATACTCTTTTCAGTGGTTTTATCCTGTTATAGTTTATTGGATTCATTATGATCCCTGGGGACTCCCCTTTCTTTTTTCTGTCCTGTACAGGGGCACATTATTACTCTTCTTGGGTAATTGTATTAGGGCAAGTACTGGTTTGTACATAGGTTTTTATGGTTTTCTTTTATATTTTATTTTATCCATTTTGACTCCCCTGTTGGGGTTTTGTTTGTACGTCATGCATGTTTGGTTTTGTATATGTTACAGCCTATGGCTACAACCATAAACTATATTGATTGAATTGATTGATTGATTGATTGATTGATTTTATTCCTTGTACTGGCTATTGCCATGACAAGTTTAACAGGTTAAATTTACATCTTAAACCTAAGAACCTAAGACCCAACAAAATTTCAATCCCATGCCAATCTATAAATACAAATTACACATTTAAATACAAATTATTTATAAAATCAACTTATAAAATTAAATTAACAATTTTTTTACAATAAAATAACAGGAAATTAGAAAATACCTTTTAAAACTTAAACCATATCTTCAACTTTCCAGAGGGATCTTTACTTCCCCTATTTTCTAAGTTATCGAGGAATCCATAAACCTTTTCCTAATTATACTTGCCCTCATAGCAAACAGTGCCACTTCCCTGGTGACTAATAGAGTTTTATCAGATAAACAATAATATACCAGATCGAGCATAGAAGGTGACTGAGGAGGATGGATCCTAGACCACATATCCTTTCTTNGACTAATAGAGTTTTATCAGATAAACAATAATATACCAGATCGAGCATAGAAGGTGACTGAGGAGGATGGATCCTAGACCACATATCCTTTCTTGCGATCTCAAATAGGGGGCAAAAAATAAATAATGAACTAGATCTTCAATTTCATCTTCCCCACAAGGACACTTTCTCTGTTCATAAGGACAACCCAGATACCTACCCTGGGTAACAGCAGAGATAAAAGTTTGGAAACGCAGAATGACAAAAGCTCTTCTCAATTGATGATCAAAAATGTCCCTTAAGTATGTACACCCAAACTTGGGAGGAAGCAACAAACCATAAAAAGGAGAGATTCGGGATTGACCTACATGACTCCTCAGAGTCTGCAGGTCAGTATCCAATAAACGTTCTTTTAACAACTTCAGACTTATTTTTAATGGAAATTTCGCCAGAAAGGAAAGGGGTAGACCCAAACAATTTAACTGATTTATCCCATATTTCAACCAGGGATAAGAATTAGATCCTTCTCCAGCAGTCAGAATTGATTGATTGAATGGCAGAAATCCTTAAGCCACGCATGCGTGTTTGAGATCGTTTATACTTTCTGTCTCGAAAACAGCACAAGGTCCATCTGTAACAGGCTAAAATTAGACACTGTTTCTCTAGGAGTCAAGCCGCGACTTGCTAACGCCACAGGCTTGACTGAAATTAACATAAATTGACTATAGCAGGGCTCACTTGTTGAAAGGAACCCACTTGATTGCAAATTCCTGGCAGCAGGGCAGTCAAGCAGAATCCTTTGAAATATCTGCCAGCAGCTGATTTAGGAAGGACTGCTACACCTGGGAGCCTGAGAAGGAACCAAGCGGAACCGGAAGTCCTGCAGTGTCCAGAGAGGCTCCAAAACAGTGGGAGTTGCCTGGTGCTCCAGAGGAAAGGAGAGGGAACCGGGAAGGCACATGTGGTGCAACGTCTCTCCATTGTATAAACTTGACTAGACAGCTCAGATGGGAGGGGTGGGGGAGGAGGAACAGCGGGGTCTGGTCTGGTCAGGGACTTGCCCCAGCCACAGATTAACAACCCAACTGGGGGGTCAGGGCAGCTTGGGCAGTGGGCAGGCGTCAGGAATGGCTGCCGAGAGGGCAGTGCAGGCACAGCTCGGGTGGGGGAGGGGAGGCAGGAATGACTGGTGGGGGGACAATGCAGTTCGGGCAGGGGGTAGGAATGGCTGCTGAGGTG
>QEPC01012762.1:1491138-1508817 GCA_003113815.1 Sphenodon punctatus
TTTAGTAGGGGTGATCCCTGGGGGGTTGGGGGGGTGTTAAACACCCCCCCCCAGGGATCGGGTCTATACTTACCCGCGGCTGCGGGGACGCTGCGGCCGCTGGTGCTGGGGGGTGGGCTCTTTTTTTTAACAAAAATCCAGGCTGGGCAGGGTGGGTGGGGGGTGTCCCCCCCTTCCACCCGCGCAGCCTGGACTCGGGGAGGTTTTTGTTTTTTTTACTTTTTTGGTGGGACTTTACATTGCAGCCATTCATTTAAATGGCTGCAATGTAAAAAAAATCCGGTACCCGGAATCCGGTAACCAGACCGGATTTACCGGGTCAAATCCGATAATGCTGGTACGCCCAGTACCGACATTATCGGATTCCGGATTTGCCGGTATTATGGGTTACCTGATGCCCCTGTTTTCCAACTTCCAGTCCTGGAATCCTAAGCTTTGGAGTTTCCATCCCATTTTTTGCTATTTCTCCCTACTGATTTACTGATTGGTAATTGGTAAATATTTGATACCATTAATTCCTGATTTTGGGGGTAATTGAGTACTGAATTGGTACTTGGGCAGCCCATTGGGTGCCCAAGGCAGTACTCAAAATGACAGGCATTACCCCGCAAGTAATAATTCTGGTACCTGTTTCAGCTCTACTGAGCTCCCCAACATTTTCATGCATTTACCCTAAGAGGTTAGGCAGGGCCAGCCTTAGGATTTGTGGGGCCCAGGGTGAAGATAAAATGCAGGGAATCTGCTGACCCTTCCCCCTGGGGGGCAACATCTGCAGTGCCCTAAAAGTGGTCATGTTTGGGCCCCATTAAGAGGGAGTGGTGCCCCCACAATCTGTCCTGGTGAAAATAGAGGTCACTGCAGGGCCCTCAGAAAGAGCAGGGCCATGGGGCGGCCACAGCCCCAGGTCACTCTGTGGTAAGGCCGGCCCTGAAGGTAGGAGCTGAGAAACACAAGGAGTCAGTAGCAGAGGATGGATTTGAATCCAGGTCCCCTAAGGCCGAGGCTATTTTCTTATTTAATGAACCATCCACCCTGCTGGCTTTTGGGGGGAGAGTCATACACTGTCATCCAGGGGTACTGGCACAATTTGGTTCAGGGAGGGCAGGGGGTGGGACAGTCTCTTCACCGGGTCGCTTCTTGGCACGTTGCCATGGTGTTCGGATAGAGGAGTGGTGAAAGGGTTGCTCTGCTTATGTGGCCATGTCCTAATGATGTCACAGAACCAGGAAAGGGGGAAGGGCAGACCCTCCCGATGCATTCTGACAAGTAGTCACCCCCCAGTTGAAGGGCTCAGAATAGGCAGGAGCTCTGTATGTGTGTGTGTTTCTGCAGCGTACGCGTCCAATCTCTCACCCTCTTGCCCCTTCCCTTCCTCCCCCTGGTGCCCAAGCAGTCATATTGAATACATTTCTATGCATGGAGCAACCTAGCTGGCTTCCAAATTTGAGGTGTGAGAAATGGCTGGGCATAGATTCAAATTTTGGGTTTCTTGAAGTGTGGAAAGCCTCTATCAAGCGCTGGAAACTGGACACCTTTCTGTGTGTTTGCTGATTTCCTCTCCTAACATCTCAGGCATCACGGTCTCCAATGCTTTGCCAAGAAGCAAACTTTCAGTTCCACGGATCTAATCTCCAATTTCATTAAAAACAGGGCTTGACTTGTAAATATTTAACCAGGGGGAACTCCCTAGCCCATTATTGGCCTCTCTTCCCATGTTTATTAAAGCAATAACTTTGTTTTAACAAGTGAGCCATGTTTCCGCCACCCCACCACCCCACCCTGCCAAATTCCCTCACACTCCCCCTCGCCTTTTTGCCCTGATTAAAAAATATAAATCAAAGGATATAACAGGTCTCCCCGTCTAACGAGAGACTAAATTGGACACCCCTTGGAATCCTGAGGCCTTGAAAAGCCTTCAGATGAGTCTGGCATGATGGAGAAGAGGAAAAAGGACACGCGTGGAGGTGGAGAGAGACATCAAGGCCCTTATTTACTGTGCTGCGTGGCAAGGGGCTGATTAAAGTTTCATTAGGAGCCTTTCAAATTGGTGCAAAAAGGAGGCATCAGAAGGCTGTTCTCATCCTTGTGTGGTTACCTGGATCCAGGAGCTTTGCCTCTCCTACTTTTCATGTTCCTCACATCTCCCCACTCAACTCTCCCCTTCATCTGCCTGCTTTTCAGTCTGGCATCCATCTTGTGTATTAAAAAACAGCAAGGATTCTGTGAGACACATGGGGAAGCCCTAGAATTGCAGCACTGGAAGGGATCCGAGGGTCATCTAGTGGAACCCCTGCTTGGAGGCAGGATGACTACAGCTACAAGATCCCTGACAGATGGGCGTCCAGACTCTTTTTGAAAACCTCCAGTGACAAAGGCTACACAGCCTCCCTAGGTAACTTGCTTTATTGCTCCGCAGCTCTTACTGTTAGGACTGGCGTTTTTTCCTGCTATTTAATCAAAATTTAACCCGAGCCCATTATTTCTACTCCTGCCCTCTGATGAACAACCCGCGTCTGGTGGGGTGACCTTGGTGGAACCCTGCCATTCTGGGGGCAGGCAAAAGTAGAATCCTGGAGCCAATTAGGTCCAGGTAACCACCGTTCCAGAGGTGAGGCTGGCCTCCCCTCCGGAATGGTGGTTTATTGGATTCCCGCCAGGTGTTCACTGTGGCGAACATCTGCTGGGAACCCCTTCAGATGTTACGGGATCTCCTCCACCACAGGTGGTTCACTGTGGTAAAAGGGAGGCCCGTAACATCTGAAATTACCCCCTGATGTTGCCAGACCTTCTGAGGTCCTAACAAGTCTCCATTTGTCACAATGATAAGCTGAGGCACAGAACCTCATGAGAAGGGTTCCTAGGTTTTCTGCCAGTGAGTTTTTGCAGGTGGAATTTCCCCAGAAAAAAATTGATGATTACATTCATTTCCCATGCTTTCCCAGAGAAAAACACGGAATTCCAGTTTTTTCTGGGAAATTTCTTCTTGCAAAAACCCATAGAGCTGAAGCTGTATGAGCTAAAGCATAGAGCTTATGAACCCTGCTCAGGAGACCCAGGCAGAAGTGGGCGAGATGGCACTGCCCTTCCCTAACCTGTCTCTCTTTCAGTGCTGGCAATGAATGTGCATCAAGCTGTTTCCCAGAACTGCCTACCTGGGCAAATAAAATTTAAGTCCTCTTGTTTCCATTTCAGTCCTGAGTACAGTCAATCATTTATGGTTAGACCCCGGTTGGCATCAGGAAATGAATGAAGTGCCTTTACCTCCTAGATATTTAGCAATGAAAACTTGATTAGACAACTGTAATTATGCACCATGATTTTTTTTAAATTCTTGTTCCTTTTTAAAAAAAAAAAAAATTGCAGCCCAAGGTGGCGGATCTCGGCAACTGAGCTGCTGTCACACAATGTTCAAAGGGCTGTTCGTTAATTGCCAGCTTACATTTTTGTCCACAGAATAATTAGCGGGGACTTGTGCTCTTTCCTTCCTGCAGCTGTAGATAAAATGTACAAATTAGCATGGGTGGCGTGTGCATCGTTCTGCCCTCCTCTGGCAGTGCCTTTCAGAGGGAATGGGTTCAACACATCTCTTTGGTCCCACATCGTAGGCAGCCTGAGAAGCATTTGAAAATCAGACATTATTCTAATTTGGTCTTACGGGGATTTTTGTTGCATAACTGTACACTTGAAAACCTTGTACCCTTTCTTCTGTAATTTCCTCTTCATCACATAATTTAGTCAATTTCAAAAGGCAACACTGGTGGATTTTTAGTACGATCCTCTCTGGAGACTCTTGATAGTGTCTCATGCCACTCCCAATCCCAGCTCTCTTGCTGGAAAGAAAATGACCTATATAAGACCATGCAGCAGCAACAATAACAAATATATCTGGAGCACTTATATTTTCCTGCCTGCACCCTTGGCAATTCAATCTTTAGAGACTTACAGTTTCTTTTCAGAATGAAAATGCCCCTCATTCAATTGGCCTGATTTTCAGCACTCTAATAGAGGCTCTGAGTGCTCAGCATGTCTGGAAGATCAGAGCTGCAGAGCCCTTTTTGCATTCATTGCCAGAAATGGGCTTTCTTTTCTGTTCCAGACCAGGCAATATCAAAGTCAAGGTCACCTTATTACAAAGTGAAAGCTAAATTTTAGAGTCTCTTTGGACTTTTGGTGTCTAATAAAGTAACTTTCCTAGTTGTTTATGGGATAGTGGAAGGTAGCGTGGGAGGGTCGAAGGGTGGAAATGTTGGAAGGAGGGGCTGAAAATTCCATGACCCCCCCCTCCTCAAGTAAGGTGGTTGGGGACTCCCTTGGAGGAGAGACAAAGGAATGAGAGTGTGCAGGATGTGGTGGGATTATTATCATTAGTTCTGAAAGAAAAGGTACACTTATTATCCATGGTTAATAGCGATTATTCTGGGTAGTGTGGTGGTTATTCGGCCATTAACCGATTAATGCGATAGCTAACCAACAAACCAAATAAAAAGATTATACTGAAACATTAACCAGTTTACCGTGTATATCATATTACCACATTACCATGTAACCGAACGCTAGCATTACTTGTTTGAAACCAGGTTCGGAGGAAGAGGGGGAGGGAGTGAACAGGAAAAGAATGATGTGGTGGAAGGGCATACTGGTTCCATATTGGGAGTGATGATGTCATGGTGGGATGGGATTAAGCCCTTTGAATGAATATTTTATTAAGACTCTGGCTTTCGCCATGGTCAGAAAGCAATAACAATGGTCATAACAAACATAATAAAATGCAAGTAACAATAATGATTTTCTTCCAGCGGTAACTGGAAGAAACTTAAATGAACAACCACTGTCCATTATAAACATGGGACTGCTGAAGTCCCGATTTTTAGGAAACCGCTTGAGCTACATTTCTGAAAATGTATCAGACAGAGTAGAGTAGATCCAGCAGTGACCTCTTCCCAGCTGCCAGCCCAGGGAGGTATTTTCATATCACCCCCTCTTTTCCCAGCCCCCCCCCCCGATCTCTCTCGCTCACTGTCTCTTACATGCAGCACTAAGCAACACCTAAGTTGAACAGTGAGAGCAGCAGCAGCTGAGGCCAGGTTCTATTTTCATCTCCTGACTCCCTTGTACACAAAGATGGCCGGGTTTTTTTATCGCCTTGGTAAAAGGGGAATTGCATTTGTAAGTGAAATGTTACATCTGTTTTCTGTCTGATTAACAATTATAATAGGATATTATTTCCATCAGGACCATAGCCAGGAAATAGTTATAGAAATAGGAATGGTGTGTTCAGCGGTGAGTGGGGAGTGGGGTGAGTGGGGAGCTGGGCGGCAGGCAGGGGAGGGTGCATGGGGTGAGGGGGGAGCTGGGCAGCAGGCAGTGCAGGGTGCATGTGGTGAGGGGGGAGCTGGCAGGCAGTGGAGGTGCATAGGGGAGGTGCATATATCTTCGAGATAGCGCCAAACATTCTCACAACTTGGTTCTGCATGCTCACTATTCAAATAGACCACATGATGGTCTTGAACTCCTCTAATATAAAAAGCACTCTCCCCCTCACAATGACAGTTCCTTCCAACCCTTTATACAAATATAAGGAAAAAATTCCATGCGGGCCTGGAAGGGTAGGTGTTGTGAGAATGTTTGAACCCATCTCAAAGACCTTGTTTACAAGGCAGCGACCTTCTGTTCTAATTCGAGTGGCTCCTCACATGCTATTTTTACATGGCTCCGCCAGGTGGGGGTTCTGTGGGCGCGCCAGTGCATAGCCCCTCCAACTAAAAATTCCTAGCTATGGCCCTCCCCCCACACAACATCCCCAGCCCCGATGTAACCTCCCAGCTCTCCAACCTGACCCCAACCACCACTTCTCCTCACACCCTCCACGCAACATCCCCAGTCCCGACCTAACCCCCTAACCACTGCGCCTACCTCACTCACACAGCACAACATCCCATGCCCTGACCTGACCCCCAACCCCTGTTTCTCCCAGCCCCACATAACTCCCTAACCCCAAACCTGACCCCCCAACCCCCTCTCCTACTTCCTCCCTGCCCTGAACTGACCCCCAACCCTCGCTTCTCCTCCCGCCCCAGCACAACATCCCCAGCCCCCTACTTAGCCCCATCTCCCACTCCTGCCATCCCCCCACTGTCCCAAATTGATCTCCACCCCCTGTACCTACCTGTCACCTTGTCTCCATAACCCCAGAGCTGCCTCCTCTTCCTATCATACCTAGTGCTATTCAGTTGTTAAAATAATTCCACAACTCACTTAAAAGTTGTGCAACAACTAATATATTAATGTACTCATGTATCATATCACAAAAAAACTTGAAATTCACCAAAACAAAAAACTTTACAGTTTAAAAAAACCTTAAATGCACAACAGTTTTTAAAACTAAAAACTTTCCTCTTCGAAAACATCACAATATCATTTTGACTCTAGCTTAAATGCCAAAAATCATACAAATTAATTACAATTACAATTTAAAAAACATTCAACTCCATACATTGCAATAAGACATAAACACCAAAAAACATGGAAATTATTTCAGAATTTGATGAATATTTAATATTTTATCCTCATCAACATAAATCTAATATATGTACTTAATTCCTTACCATACATACTTTTATTCATTTTTATCAATAATTAAACTTTCACATTCTTTCATTATTAAACTTTAATTTATCATCATCATTCGACAATGAACAATTTTTTAGAGTGCATTAAGTCTGTTCTTTACATGTATACAAATTGTATACACTTCATACAATGAACTTAACAATGTGACTGTAGAGAACATTATAGAATTTGTTGTACAGAATGCAGTTATATAGAAACAGACTTAATGTGCATGTATATTAGGGATGGGCGAACGCAGTTCGGATGTTCGGAGTTCGGACCAAACTCAGTCTGTTCGGATGTCCGAACCGAACGTCTGAACCGAACTCTCAAATGATCAAACGGTTCGGTTGTGTTCGGATGAGTTCGGATGAGTTTGGGGACGGGAAAACGTCTTTTCAGGGCCAAAAATTTGGTTTTGTTTCCGTTTCGGTATCGATAGCGCTATTTTTGAATGTTCAGCCAAGTTCGGCCAAACTGAACTTGGCTGAACTGAACCAGCGAAACTGAACTTGGGTTTCGAATCGAACGTCTGAACATCCGAACTGCGTTTTGTTCGCCCATCCCTAGTGTATATATAGAGAGAAAAGTAGCTGAGAACAGTTTTGCAGAGCAAAAGCGCCACTGAGAACCAAAAATTGACCTGTGATTTTGAGTCTGTCGTCAGTTGCACTCTCTGTCTCATGGAGGATGGGGAACCGGTGGCCCCTTGAGTCTAATGTGGCCCACAGCTGGTTTTGGATATGGCCCACAGATCCAGGCCTTAACCTCAAAGGTGAACTCAGAGGAAGGGAAAGCAGATGAGGGCATGCATTCAAGAATAGGGGGATGTCCCTCTCCCCCCCCCTTTTTTTTTTACCTCATCCTGAATACCCCTTAAGTACCTCCACCCTCAGCTCCTATCTGACCCACAGAGCTTGTACTAATTTTCAGAGTCATCCATGGGAAGGAAAAGGTTCCCCATCCCTATTCCATCTCATAGATTCACTGGGTAAAATTCTGGCTCCACCAAAGTCCATGAGAGTTTTGCATTTGACTTCAGTAAGGAAAGGATTCCACCCATAAATCTCAAGTTCAGAAGGGAGCCATGATGTTAATTTAGTCTGACATCCTGCACAGAGCAGGCTAAACACAGGAGTACATTATGGGACGTGTAGCCTATCTGTGGACCAGGAATATAGATGAGAATGGGCTTGGAACTACAACTCCCATAATGCATGATGCTAGCTACATGGTGCTCCCCAAAGGGAAAGCTTTTATTTCTCCTTCCAAGCTGATCTGAATAGTGCAAAACTAAGCTGGAAATAATCTTTCCCCACAGGAATTTTTGGCATTCAAATTATTTGCATGTTTCATTAGGGAATAATTTCATTTCAAATTTCTCCATCAGCTCCACCAACGATACACCATTTGGTATAATCCCACAACCTCTAGCCTCACGGCCCTGTTCAAAAACAGAAGGCAAGCAGCCATTTATATAAAGACCGCGCAAGAGAAGTGAGGTCAAAATACCCCCTCCCACACTAGAAATAAAGTAATGGTATTGATTTAAATCGTTAATGTATTTGCAGGCATAAATTCACAGATAAAATACCTCATCCATGAGTAATGAATGCCTGCAATGATTTCTCAGCTATGTAATGCTTAATATCATCAATGTGTTCCAAACTGTGTAGATATAATTCTAAGCTATAAAAGCTTGTAAATTTTGAGAGACACAAATCAGTATTACTTGCTTCTGCTTGCCTTCTTGGTTTTTTTTTCCCCCTCTTTTTTTTTTTTTTTAAAGCAGTGTCATATTTATAGCACCTATTTCAGCATCCGGCAAGCTTGACAGATATTTTAAGGCCAAGTTTGCTCATAACCTGCAGCTGGGTGCACTTTCTTTCGATAGCAAATCCAAACATGGATTGATGAGAGAGATTTTTTTAAAGTTACTCACTTCTTGCTTGTGTGCTCATTTTCTCCTGCTTTGGAAACACAAATTCTCATTTTAAAATTAAGTCCAGTAATATTTATGGCTAGGCAAAGTGGTGTAAATTTTAGTTTTAATGTCACCAAAAGTATATCTGGTGGCAGTGTTAATTCCCTTGGATCTCACGTTTGCTAAGCTAGAATTCTAATGAGAGACAATATGTTTTTGGCATATGGGCTGGTAATGTTCCATTGCCTGAGAAGTTCTGAAAAGGTCTCTCAGTAAAGATCTTGGTTGCTGTGTCAGCCCCAAATGAAAGACAAATCATTTTGTCTCCATCTCAATGAAGAGACAGAAACTATATAACATTATGCCCCCTAGAGCTGTTCCCAGAGCTCTTAATATTCCATTTGATTAGAACTGCTTCAAAACAATGTTTGTTGCCCGGCGGCCCTCCGCGGTACGGGGAGCGGCTCGGGGGTTGGTGGCTGTTGTCCCTCCCCTGCCCTTGTCAGAGAAGAAGGCACATGAGGGCGGGGGCGCACGGCACGAGCAGAAGCGGCGCGAAGTGAGCTCTCGCGAGGAGCGTGACCTCGCTGCCACCATTTTGGTCCAGGCACAGATCCTGCCATTCCACACCGGGACAGCATCGAACAAGCACACTCCCACCCTCCCTTTATGCACTGTGGGTAGCACTGGTCACTGAACTTGGGTTCAGGGCCGGGAAGGAATTTTGGCATCTAGGATGATTGACTCAGATCCTGGTTGGTTTTTTTGCCTTCCTCACAGTGTTGATTCATGATTGGATACCAGTGGAAAGGGGATTCACTAGATTAATAGCTGTCGCACCACAGGGGTCCTGCGAGTTAGTTAAGTTAGACGGTAGGGATAGTCTGCTGCCAGGTCATCACTTTATGAGATGGGGTCCACGTGAATGCTAGAGCTTGCCTGACCAGCGTCATATAGGACCCAGGAGGGAGGGGGCCTGGTCGCGGGGCCCTAGGACAGGGGCGGTCCAGGGTCCTCGCAGGCTGCCCTCACTTTCTTCCTTGGGTCTCGGTAGGCAATGGCCTCCTGATCCGGCTGGGGGCGGCCGGGCAGGCGTGACATTGCAGCAGCTATACTAAGCACTGTTGCTGTACTGAGGTACATCAGACCGCTTAGTTTACTCTACCTGAGTTATCAGTTAACAGTTACGGTTGACAGGACCCAGATGGGCATAGCCCCCTCTTCCCCCAACTGGTTTAATAAAGTTTTGGTGTGGCCTGATTTACCCCACAGTAATGGTGTCTGTGTCTTCTTTTCGGGGTGGGGGACAATGTTGTTGCCATGAAAAATGACAAAATTAAGAATTCTGAGAATCTAAACATTGACCCTTTTTACATGAGACACTCCCAATGGATGGACACCCATCGTCCACACAGGGGAACATCTTGTGTGGATGCATGGGTGCATGCTCCCATAACCCACACATCCCCACACAACTCCACCCCACCCCCCCATGCTCAGAGCAATTGGTGAAAATGCCAGTTGCTCCATGTGTGGGGCTGTGTGGAGGATGGATGTGTGTTGGTGTACACTTGCACCCACGCACCGCCTGCACCCGCTGCCCACAGACCTGGCCCACCGCAAGTCCATTTAAATAGGGCCATTGACATTAAGTATTTCAGCCTGACCACCTTTCAGCATGAGTGGTGAATGCCAAAATATCAAATTTCACAACTTTCCCCATTCACTGAGTATCTTGAAAATGCAAATTTTGATGACATTTTGGTATCCTCAAAATGAGATTTTAAAAACTGATATTTCATTGCATTAAGGAAGAAGAGATGAGGGCATGCACACAAGGATAGGGGTCAGATTCATGAACCTGCTCATCTTCCAAAGCGATGCAAAACCTTTCTGTTTGGATAGGCATTCAGCAGGCAGGGGTGGGATTTGGGGGCATGATGGGGACTAGATAGAAGGGATTAAGAGACTTTTTATATATATTTACATGCTGTAAGCCATCCTGAGTCTTAGGGGAAGGGTGGGGTATAAATTTGAATGAATGAACAAACGAATGACTGAATGACCCAGACCCTCAGAACTTGTGCTGATTTTCAAAGTAGCCCCCGGAAGAGAAAAGGTTCCCCACCCCATTCTATAGCATATAGGGACCTGTGTTCCGTGCATTTCCCCCATTGCTGCCAAAGGGGAAGAACCCTAAAGTGTTCCCATTCTGTTCCCTGGACAGCTCTTGAGTGTGAGCTTGCCTGAGGGTCTACTTCGCTTGCAGCCCGCCACAGACTGACTCCCTTCCTGAAGCTTGCCCCATTTATACCACCAGAACGGGAGGGACCAAGAGTGAGGAGCAGGCAGTTCTTAAAGGGGTCTGCCTGCTCCATCACAAGCAGCCATCTATGTCAAAATGTGCAATACAACCCTGATTCCAGATTTCCTCTGAGCGTGGGGAGAGGGACAGGCAAAGAAGCAAATGAGTTTTGGAAATGAGTTTTGGAAGGATTCTTGTGGAAGACGGGTTAGTATAAAAGCCATCTATTCATCTTTTATACTTCATTACAGAGGAAGCCAGGCATCCCCCTCTCAAAGTTCACCTCTACAGGATCTTCTTCCTTTTTTTAAAGTGTATGGAGCAATTCTCTTTAATTTTGTAAGAAAGATAAATTAATAAGGGCCCTGTTCCTGAACAGATGTTAAACGGCTTATCCCAAATTGCAGGCAAAATGTCAGGAAACCCAAATGAACTGATACTTAAGCTTCAGCCAGGTAGCAGCCACTGCAGACAAGAGGATACATAAGCTGCCTCTGCACTGTTCAGCCAGCCGCAGAGCAATAACAGCGTGCAATGAAACTCAGCCAGAAGATGATATTAGAGCCATTCTCTTGGCCTAAGAGCAAATGTAAATTACGCTGGAAATCCATAAAGGAATGCAACCAAATCTGATTCAATCAGCATCCATGCTGGAAGACAATATATTATTAGAGACGAGGCAAACAGTTTGAATGCGATTAAAATCACCTCCTGAGGAAGAGCTCATTCTCAGATGAGGCAGAATGATTTGGTGGGAAAGTCATTTCCTCAGGGTGCTACCTCAAGGATAGAGGCTTACTTGGGCCTGAGCCTTACTTGGGTAGGCTTACTCTACCCCCAAAGCCCTGGGGGTAGAGAAGTCTGGTTGCAGACTGTGCAGTCAGATAGCCTTATCTTCCATGCCCCAAGGGCACAATGGCTATATTTTTTGGTTCAAGGTCTGGGAGCCACATGGGATCCTGAGACACAGATTGATGATGAGATGACATGAATGTAAATAGCCCCTTGAGGAATTGACATAAATAACAAAAGAGGGTTGTTTATGTTCCTGCCAAGAGGTGTGAAGAGCATATGTACAAAATGCATTCAGCAGAAGAGGTCTCTGTGACCATGAGAGGCCCGCCACATTCAGTCACGGACCGGGATCCCGGTCAGAAATCAGGCCGGCCGACCTTTAGACATGCCGACCTGATTCCACCTGGGGACCGGGAAGGGGGCATGGCTTCGTGGCATGACGTGCAGCCTCACAGCCCCACCCCCCCGTGCTGCCCCGGCCATCCGCCCTCCGGGAGATGGACGGGCACAGCAGCCAATCCGGCCGCTGCACCCGATCCCAGACCATGGCTGGGACCATGATCCGGCCAGGCTGCAGGTAACAGACATTGCCTGCAGCCCATCCCGGATCGTGGCCAATCCTACCACGCTTGGGGCCCTATCCCACCATGCTTTCAGACCTCCGGGCGGCCGGAGTTCTGAAAGAATGTTCAATGTGATTTGTCCCGTCAGGAACATCTGGTGGGAATCGCAATAGACGTTACGGTACGAATGGCCACCACAGGGGATTCACTGTGGGTGATCGTGGTATCGTAACATTTGAAATTACCCCATGACAGCATCAGAAGAGACTAGTTGATCATCATTAGTTGGCTGTCACTGACGTCAATGGAAAATCTTCATGAGGTTTGGGACTGGGTCCTGCTTTGCACAGGGATGAAAAGTTACAAGGGTGTGTTACTTGAGTACCAATGCTGCTACATCTTCCTCCTACATAAACTGTGGGGGGCTAGCATGGATTCTTTCTTGTTTCACTATTTGCTGTGTCTTTACAGGGGCTATGCACCATGCATCATTCCCTTGCAGTCATGAAGGGGTGGACAACTATTTGCCTAGTACTCCAAAAAATCATGGGCTTAATTGCTGCTTCTGACATAGACTCCTTGAGCATTTTTAAATGAGCGGGGGGGAATTTGCAGGTTCAAACGTCTCCCACGATCCCCTCCCCCCCCCCCCGCGGATGTGTGAGGTAGGGGGAGGGCTTTTAAACGAGCAGCCCACTTGTGTGAAAATGATGGAGGGGAGGGGGCCCAGAGCAGTGCACATGCTCTCCCTGGCTGCACCAACAAATAGCAAATTTATTTATTTATTTATTTTTCAATTTTTCATAACTTATATCCCACCCCTCCCGCGGAAGCAGCTCAGGGCAGCTAACAATCACAAAACAAATTAAATATAAATATATAAATTTTCCCTCTCCTCCCTCTCTTCAGCTAACTCCCTGGCGAGGCAACGCTACTATGCCTCCCAGGTTGAATCCTACTCTCGTGACCCCCGTCGCCTCTTCTCCACCTTTGACTCTCTTCTCAAGTCCCCCTGCCCTCCTCCACCCTCTTCCCTTTCTGCTCAGGATCTCGCGTCATTCTGAACCTCAAAGATTGACAAGATCCGCCAAGACATTGGTTCCCACCCTTCTCCTCTCCCCGCTCCCTCAACACTCCTTCCCCCCCCTCCTCTCCTCCTTCCCACCTGCCTACCTTGAGGAAATCTCCTCTTTGCTCTCTTCCTCCAACCCCTCCACCTGCCCTCTCGACCCAATCCCCTCCCACCTCCTGACCTCCATTGCTCCCACTGTCACCCCCCCCCTTTTACATGTCATTAATCTCTCCCTCTCCACTGGCTCCTTCCCCTCTGCTTTCAAGCATGCCATGGTCTCTCCCATCCTCAAAAAGTCCACCCTCGACCCTTCTGACTCTTCTAATTACTGGCCGGTGTCCCTCCTACCCTTCACCTCTAAGCTTCTGGAACATGTTGTCTACTCCCGCTGCCTGGATCTCCTCTCCGTCAACTCCTCCCTGGACCCTTTCCAGTCTGGCTTCCACCCCCTTCACTCCACTGAAACTGCCCTTGCTAAGATCACCAATGATCTACTTGTTGCTATATCTAAGTGCCTTTACTCCATTCTTGTCCTCCTTGACCTCTCTGCTGCCTTTGACACTGTCGACCACACACTCCTACTGGACTCCATTTGCTCCCTAGGCTTCTGCGGCTCTGTCCTTGACTGGTTCTCCTCCTACCTCTCTGACCACTCCTTTAATGCGCCTCTTCCCAATTTCAAATCCTCCTCCCTCCCCCTCTCAGTTGGGGTTCCCCAAGGCTCTGTCGTGGGCCCACTTCTCTTCTCTATCTACACCCTGTCCCTTAGCAAACTCATTGCCTCCCACAGCTTCCAATACCACCTTTATGCTGATGAAAATCAACTCTATCTCTCCACCCCCTCTCTCTCCCCATCTGTCCAAGCTCACCTCATCAACTGTCTCTCTGATATCTCCGCCTGGATGTCCCAACATCAGTTCAAGCTCAACATGGCTAAGACTGAACTCCTCATCTTTCCTTCCTACCCTTCCTCTCCCTCTTCCCTGTCCATCCTTATTGATGGGGTCACCATCTGTCCCATTACCCAAGCCCGTAGCTTGGGCTTCATCTTCGATACTCACCTTTCCTTTAAACCTTACATCAACTCTGTTGCCAAATCCAGTCGCTTCGCACTCTACAACATTGCTCGGATTCGCCCCTTTCTCTCCGTCTCCTCAGCCAAAACCCTTGTTCATGCCATGGTCATCTCTCGCCTTGACTACTGCAACCTCCTCCTTACTGGCCTCCCCCACTCTCACCTGTCCCCCCTTATCTCCATCCAAAACTCTGCTGCTAGGGTCATCCACTTGGCCCGTCGCTTCGACCACGTGCAGCCTCTCCTCTCCTCACTTCACTGGCTCCTCCTTCCAGAACACATCCTTCACAAACTCCTGGTGTTCACATACAAATCCCTTCACAACCTGGCTCCCCCTTATCTCTCAGCACTAGTCTCCTTACATACTCCTGTAGGCACTCTTCGCTCCTCCTCTGCCCCCTCCCTCACTCTTCCTCATCTCCCCTGCTCCCCTAACTGCCTTCGTACCTTCTCCCTTGCTGCCCCCCATGCCTGGAACTCCCTCCCTCCCCACATCCGCCTTGCCCCCTCCCTCCGCACCTTCAAATGGAGGGAGTCAACGTCAAGTGTAGGGGTGTGCACTTCATTTTCGTTATATTGATAATGATAATGACATTCTCATTTTCGTTATTGTTATCAAAATAATGATAATGAAGATAAATAATAACAAAATCAATAACAATAATGACAGTCATTATTGATTTCATTATTGCCTGGCAGGTATTTTTTGGAGGGAAATGTGGTGGGAGGAAGAGATAGCAGACATCTCGGAGCCAGAAACAGTGTTGAACTCTTGAACATTGTGCACTGTGATGGGAGGGGAAGGACCTGATGGATGTAATTGCTGGCCAATGAGCAGTGCAAGCAGGTCCCAGGCAGTTGAATGACACCCTGTGATTGCTCAATGCCTCCTGCCTCCCAGAACCAATCATGGGGGCTTTGGGGAGGACACTGCAACCCTTTATGTTGCAGGGTCAGGCTGTTTGACTCTTGTTCCATGTTAGCTCTTGCCATGTCAGGTTGCATTTGCACAACTTTGGTGCTTGCACTAAAATCTTCCCCAGCCTCAGTGTTATACCTTCCCTTTCCTTATACCCTTCCCTTCCCCTGTCTGTCTCCCCCGTGTACATATATAGATAGATATAGGTTTAGGTATATAGATTAGATAGATAGATATAGATTACAGATATAGATAATATAGATAGAGATTAGACAGATATAACCTATAGTTTTTTCCTTTCCCCTTCCCCTGTCTGACTTCCCCTGTCCATATGGTAGATAGATAGATAGATTAGATAGGAATATATTGCATATAGTATAGGTTATTAGGTGTAGGTTTAGCTTAGACATACATATTAGTAATTTTTCATATTGTCATTGTGCACTTATTACTACTCCTGCATTATAATGAGAAAGGGAGGAAGGAGTTCAACTTCTGACTCTGAGAGGTCTGGGGCAGGTGTCTGCTGGCACTTCTGCCACTGGTGGCAGCCCACAATGGAAATGATACCGAAAACAAAATTTTCATTCTCGCTTGAAATTGATACCGATAACAACACTGATAATGAATAATGAAATTTCGTTGTTAACAATAAAGTAAATGATAGTTTTTAATAACAAAAAACAAAACAAAAACAACATGGGTCCCTGGTGCACACCCCTAGTCAAATGATGGTCAAGCAGATGGAAGAAGGGGGCCCAGAGCAGAGTACATGCTCCCCAGTTGCCCCGACAAACATGTCAAGGCAGCAGGGGAGATTGTGCGCACTGCTCCGGGCCCCTGCCCCCATCACCAGGGCCCCTACCCCCATCAGCTGTTGTCAGGAAGCCAGAGAGAGCATGCAGGACATTTAAAATGTATATTAGTAAAACCCTGCATATCGAGGTTTTACTAATCCAGGTGTTTTCCTAGATAGCTCGTGAAAGAGGCATTTAATTGAGCAGGTAATTAGCGCATTTAGCAGCAAACTTGCAGGTTTGCATCTCATATAAAAAAATGCCCCCTGTGTGACCATTTTCAAATCATCTCTTTCCCTTATGCCTTTTGGCGAAGCCATTCCTGATAGGAGGCGGAACTTAGAGAAGGGGGTGGAGCCTTGGGCACTGGAGGCGGGACTTCAGTAATCTGAGGAGATGGTGCCCTCAGCATCCCTAACCACTCCAATCCCTTGCTGCGGTAGAGCTCAACCAGCTGCTTCACCCACCAGTGTGGACATCAGGAGACATTCAGTGGGGCCAATTCCAAGACCCGCAGATCGTGCGCAACCCCCGCACATGCAGACGTGCGCCGCAACCCGCATGTATGTCCATTGGGAATGCATTGTGCCACGTGGATTCCACACAAAGGTGTTTGGGATTGTGGCCACTAACTCTGGGAAGGGAAAGCATGTTATCCCCATAGTCAGGCAAGGGAACAACAAGTTACCTACAGAAGCTGTAGATTCTCCATCCTAGGAGGTTTTTAAGAAGAGGCTGGATGAGCATGTGTCTAGGCTTAGAACCAACGACCCTTAGGTTCCCTTCAAGCTCCATGATTCAAGGATGGAGGACCTGTGGCTCAAGGCTGTTTATTTAACCCCTTTCTAGTTTCTGGAATGGGCCTATGGATCCAGTCCCTATCCTCAAGCACTGAAAAAGTGAGCTTTGGGGAAGGGAATAGAGATGAAGACATGGTCTCAAAGACGGATAAATGGTACAGATCCATCAGGGTGTCTGCTCCCCAGCTGAAAAATGGAGATAATGCTTCCGTGTTGGCCTCATAAAATAACCTACAAGAAGTACATGTGACACACATCCCTCTCTGTGATTGAGCTACAGAGGGTATGTGAGCATGCTACAGCCCAGGTAGGGGGGCCAGATATGCAAATTTTAGAGGGCACTTATAAAAAATACAGGTTGGTTTCAATGCAGCCCTGAAACCTGTATTTCTCATAAGTGTCCTCTAAAATTTGCATATCTGACCTCCCTAAGACCAAGTATGTTGCCTAGTTCATTCCTGGCACTTCCAGTTCCTTCTCTCCTCACTCCTGGCACTTTCCCCAGGCACAGCTCACCTTTCAGGGCGTTCGGGGCGCTGACCCCCCAAGCACCCCGACAGGCGCCGCGCCGCCGCTCAAAGTAAAAAAAACAACAAAACAAACCTCCCCGCCACTTCCCCACCGCCCGCAGCAGCCTCTGCCTTGCCTTTGCTTCAGAGCGGAGGCTGCTGCAGCACTGTGGTTAATTTCATGTCAGTTTCACTGAAACTGACCACAGCGCCGCTGCAGCAGCCTCCGCTCTGATTGCAAAGGCAAGGCAGAGGCTGCTGCAGCTTGACTTCTCTTCTGGGACCCACTCCAGAGGAGTGGGTCCCAGAAG
>QEPC01012762.1:1518755-1555148 GCA_003113815.1 Sphenodon punctatus
CTGGGGAGGGGGGGAAGCATTAGGAGGCCATGCTTCTCCATGGTTGCTTGGAGGGGTGGAGAATGGGAATCCTTCCTGTCCAGAGGGAGTAAGTTTTATGTACATTTATACACTTGCAAATTAGGTGGTGCCTAATTATGCAAATTAAGCCCCGCACCAAGACTTCGCACATGGCCTCACAAACCCTGGGCCTGGCCCTGGCGGAAAGATCCCATCTCTGGAGGTTACAGAAAAGGGGGAGTTGCCTGGTGTCTCAGTTGCTCCATATCTTTTAAGTACTGAACTCCTGTTTCTTTCTTAGGCTGGGTGATTTGCATGAAACTGGTCTTCTGAAAGGGATTTCTATGAGGCAAGCTTGGCCAACTTTTGCTCTCCTGCAGCCTTTCCACATGGGGTCCCACTGCTTCTTTCTATGCACCCCTTCCGAGTGAGAGGGTGTGTCTTTTTTACTCATGTGTAAGATATGCCGCTCATGCTGCCACTGTCAGCCTCCTGCTTTCACCACTGCCACCCCTCCCAGGGCCCTGCTGCCAACATTGCTGCCACATCTGCCCCAGGGCCCCACTAGTACTAGTGCTGAAACTTGGTCTTCAAATTTATTCAGAATTTTCTGAGGATCACAGGACTCGGTTCGCTACCTCTGCGGTTGCAAGGAATAGGTCCGGTACTCGCTTGATTAAGTGTTTCTCTGAGCTGCTGAGGCTGTGCCTTTGGCCGGGCATTGGGCGGTCTCAGGACCCTTGACGTGACCTGAGTGACCCACCCCTCACCTGAGCTGGGAAACCAAACTTACTGCCTTATTTGGTAGACACGGGGGTAATGGGAGGGGACAGGTGAGGGGCGGAGAAGCACAGGGCAGTTTTTGACTGGCTACCTGCCAGGGGCAAAATAAAAGTGGGTGTTTGGGCATTATTCACTCTCTTTGGTGACCACAGCCTGGCTGTGTGCTCCACTGCTGTATGTAAGTATTTCAGCTTGTGGAGTTGGAGTCTTGAACTAATTTCCGTGGATGAAATTTTAAAAGGGAGGCGTGCCTGGCCATAGGAGCAATGCTGGGGTTTACTACACCCTCCTTTTCACATTTTAAAGTGGGTGCTTGGGCATAGGGCAATGCTGTGGATTTATGCGAATAGGGGGATTACATTACATCAACATGTGACCAGATGGGGCACAGGGGGGATACTTGCTGGTTAATTATGGTGTGTTTTTGAGGGGGGCTTGCCTTGCCTAGGGGCATGGAGCAAGGAAGGCATACTTGCTGGTTATTATTTCTTATGGGGTTTGGGGTGGGGGGCTTGTGGCTCTGCCTGATGGCAAGGACCATGTGCTTTTGGGGCAGCAGTGCCACCCATCCACTGGTGGGGGGCGGGGGTCTTGCTTGCCAGTTATTATTTCTTGTTTTGGGAAGGCTTGTGGACCTTCCTGCTGGCAGCACATGATGCCACCACAGGGTTTGCATGGGGGGCATACTTGCAATGATGGGGTGTGGTGGGCTTGCATATGGTTTATTTTCTTGTGGATCTGCCTGCTGGCAGGCACCATGGGCTTTGGGGCACACCACAGCACAGAACGTGCACGGGGGTATGGGGCAAGGGGGGCATACCCAAATTAGTCCCAGGATTCCAAGTTTCGAGATTTTCCGAGTTCTGTTGTTCCAAGATTTTCCAAGTTCCGTGCTTCCGAGTCCTTAGTAACAGTTCCAAGTGATGACTGAAAACTCATTCTTGGTACTCAGAACCTCATAAACTTTCACCAGGTTCTTTTTAATATTCATTGCCTCCCTAACTACTACCTCTGTCACCTTGACCCACGTCCTGCTTCTGCCACCACCCCTCCCAGGTCCCCGCCGACATCACCCCTGCCATGCCCGTTAAGCCCCTGAGATGCTGCTTGTAGCCCCTGTGTTCCCAGATGTAGCAGCAGCAGCTGTGTGAGTGAGCCATCCAGGAGTTGTGTACCAGCACGCTTTCTGCAGTTTCCTTTAAGCTGGCGGCACAAACTGTGTTCAGACAAACTGTCAAAACAGGCAAATGTGTGATTGATGCCCCAAGGAGTAGTTAGCATTGCCTCTGGTAGCACGCAATGGGTCTAATGGAGATTGCCTGGTATCATTGGCACATCGGAGCAGCTTAGCTATTCCACCTTCTGTCACTTTTATTGGTTCTGTGCAGCACTCTAATCAGCTGGAAAGGGCAGGGGAGAGGGCAGCTGCTCGCTACTTCAGTGTTAGTGTGGGGAAACTCTTTTGCAAAAGTCACTTCCACCTGGTGATTCTTTTTTTCCATAGAAGAATCCCTCCCCCACTACCACCTCCTGAGCCCTCATCCCCCCAGCATTATTCTGTGCGGCTCTTGGCAGTTTAATGAACTCGGGCCTCTGGGGAGAAATAACAGTATATTAACAGTGCTTCTGAAAAATTACAGGAACAGTCAAGCAAATTTCTCTTTATTGACTCGCCCGGCCCGATCTTCGTGAATCCCTGTCAGTGCAAGGGCTATCTAAGTGAATGTGGTTTGCATCGGCCACAGTGCTTTGGGGATCGGGCTGCCCGTGAGCCATTTAATCCAAACATCTCATTAGCCGCAATATAAATATACTATATAATGGGTTTCGCAATAAGAACAATTAACTTGGCAATTAGCATGAGAATGAGCTCTCCATGACTGCAGTGGGCCTATTAAAAACGTGTCCTGTAGGGAGAAAAATAAAATAGCATTTTGGAGGGGGAGATTGAAACGGTCGGGTTTTAAGTGCCAATAATATTTCTTCCATCGATCAGGCTTCCCAGATAGTCCACGCATAGGGTGCTTCACTCCTCTTGATGAACTTAGCTCCTCGCTCCCATCAGCACAGCATTGATTAGTGTGATTTGTTATGTAAGTCATGGAGTCACGCAGTCATTAGTCCATTGCATTAGTGCTCTTCCTGATTGATCTCCTGCAGCTGCTAGAGGCTCTGGAGCTCAGACCGCCGTGGGCTGCATCTTGGTAAGCCTGATGTGCCAAGGAGGCGGGCTGGCAGCCAGGATGAGAGATCTGCCCACCAGGAATGGGTAATGCCCAGGGAAATGTGTCCTACTGTGCTATTTATTTATTTATTTGTAAAATTTATATGCCGCCCCCTCCTGCCTCAGACATCTCGGGGTGGCTCACAATATATTAAAACATTTAAAACATGAAAACATTAAAATAAACCATATTAATTTCAGTTAAAACAATATAGAACCCCATCTCCCCCTACCCTAACCCAACCCAACCCAACCCATCTCCTTCGGGAAAGGTCTGGAGGAACAGCCAGGTCTTAAATTGTCTGCAGAAAGAGTGGAGGTCGGCAGCCAAGTGGCTCTCCAATGGGAGGGAGTCCCACGGCGCAGCCACAGAGAATGCCCTCCTCAAAGTTCCGTCAGGCGTTTGGCGAGGGAGAAGGGTGAGGGTGGATGGGGTGGTCGGTTGGGGGGGGGTATTTCTCCTCATTTTTACTATTTTTACTATTGTTATATGATGTTTTTATATGTTTGATTGTATTTTATTGATTTTGATTTTGTTAGCCGCCCAGGGCTGCTTGGCAGGAGGGGCGGGGTATAAATCTTTTAAATAAATAAATAAATAAATAAATAGTAGACACCAGAGAAACCCAGGAAACTCCAAGGAGGGCATCCCCAGCTGACCACAGGGGCTGCTCCAGGACCCGGAGGGTGAGGCGGTCCTGCAGATAGGCGGGGCCCAAGCCATTTAGGGCTTTAAAGGTCAGCATCAACACCTTGAAAAGAGCCCAGAAACCTACTGGCAGCCAGTGCAGAGAGCGAAGCACCAGTGTAATGTGCTCGCATCGGCCCGTCCCCGTTAAGAGACGGGCCGCCGCATTCTTCACCAGCTGCAGTTTCCAAAGCAATACCAAGGGTAGCCCCACGTAGAGCGCATTGCAGTAATCCAGTCTCAAGGTAATAAAACCATGGATGACTGTAGCCAGATCTGAGTCTGAGACATATGGCCTAAGCCGACACACCAGATGTAGCTGGCGAAATGCTCCTTTCGTCACAGGTGTCACCTGAGCATCCAGGCGGAGCTGTGGGTCCAGGAGCACCCCCAGACTCCGGACCTGAGAAACTGGGGGGGCGGACCCCATCAATGATGTGGGCCACCACTACCCCGGCCTTCCCCACAACCATCACCTCTGTCTTATCAGGATTTAGTCTCAGGCGGCTCGCCCTCATCCAATCCCCTACAGTGGACAAACACTGGGTAAGCACAGAGACTGCAGGGCCTGAGTCAGAGAAAAATGAAAGATATAGCTGGATGTCATCAGCATATTGATGACAACTCACTCCATATTGCCTAACAACCTCTCCCAAAGGCTCCATGCACACGTTGAACAGGAAAGGGGATAGGATGGAACCCTGCGGTACTCCACACACGAGGCCCTGGGGGGAAGATGAAAACTTCCCCAGCACCACACGCTGGGTTCTCCCAGCCAGGAATGAGCGGAACCAATCAAGAACAGTCCCGCCAATCCCTACCTGGTCCCACAGCTGAAGTCACCAACAACTCATGATCAATGGTATCAAATGCAGCCGAGAGATCTAACAAGATCAACAGGGTTGAACGACCCCAGTCTAACTCACAGGAGAGGTCGTCAGCCAAGGCCACAAGTGCAGTCTCCATGCCATAACTTGGACAAAAGCCTGACTTCAAGGGATCAAGAAAATTTATCTGGTCAAATGCCTCTGAAGCTGCTGAGCTACAACCTGTTCAATAACCTTCCCTAAAAGGGGAAGGTTAGAGACTGGCCGATAACTGGCAAGGACGTCAACATTCAAAGATGGCTTCTTGAGCAGGGGCCACATCACCACCTCNTGGCAAGGACGTCAACATTCAAAGATGGCTTCTTGAGCAGGGGCCACATCACCACCTCCTTGAGACAGCCCGGAACCCTGCCCACCCCAAGGGAGGCATTGACTATCCTCGCCAGCAACTGCCCCAGTGTTTCCCAGCTAGCCTTAACCAGCCAGGACAGGCATGGATATAATTCATAATTGGTGGCTCAAACAGTCCCAAGAGCATCCTCCGCATCTGAGGGCGACACCATCTGAAACTCATCCCACAAAACAGGACCAGACTGCCTCAGACCCGTTCTCTGCTAAAAAAAAGTCGCATCAAAACCGTGGTGAATTTGAGCGATTTTATCCGCAAAAAAGTACACAAACAAATCACTGTGAGCATTTGATGGTTCCACATCCAGGCGGCAGGAGACCGGACTGACCAGTCCCCTCACCACCCGGAACAGCTCAGCCCAGCAGGACTTAGCGGATGCGATGCGGCATAGGTACATAACCAGACTCTATGCTACAACCGGTCAACTTCAGTATGTGAGTGACACCACCGTCGCTCTAACCGCTGCCCTTCCTGCTTCATCCACCGCAGCTCACCCGTATACCATGGGGAGCTGCGTTGTCGGCATTTCGGGAGTGGATGCCTGGGAACCACACAGTCGATGGCCTCCGTCAGCCTGATATTCCACCTAGACACAAGGTCATCGAGTGAGCGACCATCAAGGTTAGAGGAAACATCCCCTAGGGCTATCTGGAACCTTCCAGGTTCCATAAGCCTTCAGGAGTGAACCAACCTAACTGGTTCCACACCCTCCCGAGGGATGACATGCACCAGGATATCGGCCCGGAGGAGATAATGATCCGTCCATGACAAGGGCACCATTGACACCTCCCCCACCAACAGATCCCCCGCCTCAAGCCCTGTGCAAAATATCATGTCCAGGGTATGTCCTCCAACATGTGTGGGGCCCACTACTCTCTGAGACAGGCCCATGACAGCCATGAACTCAAGCTCCACAAGATCACCTACGGCACCAGTCCAGACAGCGCATGTAGGGAGGCTGCCGTACAGGTGGGTGAATGGTATATCAGCAGTATCCCTTCCCTGTCTCCAGCCAAATCCAAACTCAGATGGAGAGTTGCAGTATATAGGTCAGGGCATTCGTTCACAAGCTGATGTGCAGATTCCCCATGCACACAACCCTTTGAGATGCTTCTAGACTGTACCAGGAGGAGACAGTGTAAGCTATTGGCAGCTAGAGATAAAACAGTTACCTGAATTATTAGTCCCCTTGGGTAATTAATAATCATCATAATCTTTATTTTTATATAGCACCCCCACTGCCATGGCACTCGGAGCGCTTTACATATAACAAGTAAACACAACTTTTAATCCTTGCAACAACCTTGTGAGGTAGGTTAGGCTGAGAGAATATTGTGACTGACCCAAGGTCACCCAGTGAGTTTCTGGCTAAGGCAAGACTTGAACCAGGACCCCCCCATCCCAGTCCAAGTACTGCACACTTAGCCATTACACCACACTGGCTCTCAGTCATACCTACTGTTTTGAATGCTCAGTGGGCTGCCTGAGTGTTGCTCAGGTACCTGATTTCCCAAACAATATTATTGCTATCGATTTACAAAGTGATAAATCAGTAAATCAGTATGGGGAAATAACATAAAACCAGGACAGTAACTCAAAACACAGGACAGTAACTCGAAAAACAGGATGGAAACTCAAAATAATGATACCAGAAGTTGGTGTTTTGGGACCGGAAGTCGATAAGTCAGGACATCAGGTAACCAGTCGGGCACTAATCCAGCCTCATGAGTACCCGAAGCTGGGAAGTCGAGTCAAGTACTGAAAATTTGATAAGGTTTACCCATTTTTGTGGGTAACCATTTCAGATCTATTGGCAGTGACAAGAAGAACATCTCCCACTACTTCCTGGTTTCTCTAGACTAGTCAGCCTCACATCATGATTCCAACAAGCTCCAAGTGACTCCTCAGCCTCTAAATTGCAGCTCTTTGCAGCTGCCCAGTTGCCCAGAGGAGATGGAGATTGACACACTTATGGCATGTAGAGGCTGCCGACAGCAATGCCAGTCCCAGCCAGAGACAGACTGCAGTTCCAGATGCCCATCCGATGGATGTTGAAAGCTGCCTTGGTTGTCTGTCCTTGGCTGTACCCACTCTATTTGGTTGGTCCAAGTTGTGGCGGTTTGGTTAACACTGACTGCATTCTGTCTCCTGAGCCACCCAGGAGTTTCTGTCACTCTTGATATGATAGGAATAGCACAATAGCACCATTGTGCCCCATCCTGTTGCACCATGGTGCTGAAAGAAAGGCAACCAAGTACTAAAAACTAAGGCGGACGCAAAGGGCTGAAACTCAATCTCGATTTTCTCATGATTCTCACCAAGAATCATGGTTCCCAACTCATTTTTTGCAAGAATCAATAATCAAGAAAATCCCCAGATCTCAGCACTTTCTCTGTCAAGAATTCTTCTTGATATACCGTTTACCATGTACCACGTTCATCCCAGTAATGCACATACACAATATGGCTGCCCTTTTCCAAAATGGCGGTGACACTGCCAGTGCCATCTTGGAAGAGGGCTGAGCATGTGCAGAACAGTCACAGTGGCCTTTTTGTGAATGCGCATTACCGGGAAGAATGAGGTACATGGTAAACAGTAACAGTAAATGGTAATAGTAAATGATATATCAAGAAAAATTCTCGACTGAGATCTCAAACCATTATCAAGACCGTCCCAAGATCTCGTGAGATTTTTGTTAAAAAGAAATCGATTCTCATTTCAGCCCTCCAAATATCTTAATCATATCTTCATCTGGAACGATTATTCACATATTTACTCATGAGAATATTTTGTTTTGATTTTTTCATTTATTTCAGTATTCTGTTTCAGTTACTTATGTCATTTTGGTTACTTTGTTTTGGCACTATTGGCGCTATTGTACATGCACAACAGCCAAAACAAAACAACCAAAATACTGAAACGAAAAACCAAAATTAAAAAATAAATGAAATAATCAGAACAAAGTGTCCAAAGCAGATATCCAACTGAACAGAAATGAATAGTGTCCATTTTGTCAGAAACAAAACAAATACGGCCAATTAGTTGGAAATATTGATTTCAACAAATAATCATTTCAGCTCTAACAAAAACAAAATACTGAAGTAACTGGTTTGCTCAAGCAAAACAATGACTTTGCAAATAGCACACAATTGTCAAATTCGTTTGCATATCTGAATATGTGAATAAACTTTGTAAATACATATTCCCATATTTGTTTCAGCTGGAGTCTCCATTTTCTAGAAACAGCCTCTTAGAATTAGTCTTTCCTCTTAGGAAACAGTCTTCTTGGTCCCTTGATGCCACACACAATGGTTGAAATTACAGCTGGACAAGACATTTTTGACAAACTTTTTTTTTTTGTATTTGGAAAAAACAGTTTTGAATACGTTGTTTTTGTGTATCGGATTATTTTGATTTTGAAATTTTCTGATTTCATTTTGACAAAGTTTTGACATTCAAAAATCTTTGCTTCTGTTATTCACTTGTTTGTGTCAGTTACACTACAGAAGTGTGTACAGTGTATCTTGGGGAAATGTTGATTCTCACTCCAAAGAAGTCTCATCAAAGGGGCCAATCAATCACACAGCCCACGGAAACCACATGCAACCTGTGCGTTCAAATCACGTGCACGTCCATAGTGGATACATTGTGCCACGCGGAATCCACACGGGATGGTTGGGATTATGGCCAATGTCTACAGTGGGCATTTTTACACACACCTTAAAGTTCTGGATTTTTCAATCTTCTGGGTTTACAAGTCCGCAAGTAATTTGCAGATGCATTTTTCACACACACACACTACACTGAGGCAGCCTAAAGTAGTTGCAGCTGTAGACGTGAGGGGCTGCCATGAAAAACAAGTGACCACAGCTGCCTGGAGCAAAACAGTTCACTAGGAGACCTTTTTATAAACAAAAGTTCTGGGAGAAGTTCTATGCAGAAGTTCAAAGAGCCAGATGTTTAAGATCTGGGGGAGTGATTTATGGTGTTTTCAGATGTGACGGGACCAATTGGCCCCGTCACGAAATCAATGAATTCATCCCCCGCCGGGATGACCCGTAACACCCTAACAGACGTGCCGGGGGATCCCGGCGGGGAATTGGGGAGGGGGCGGGGCCGCGAGGCGCAACGTGCGGCCGCACGGCCCCGCCCCCTCCACGCTCCCTGCCGCCTGCCCTCTGGAGAGAGAGGCGGCCGCCGCGACCAATGCCGCCGCAGCGCTCGCCCGCTATGGCCATGGGCCGGAATCCCTGTGGGGATTCCGGGCCATGGCCACCGTCCAGACGTGACGGCGGGGGTCACCATGGCGGGGAATCGCCTTCACCATGCGATGGCCTCCGGTCCCGCCGCTGCGGCCACTTACATGGTGAATGTGATTCCCCGCCGTGGTAACATCTGGGGTGGAACATCCATTCCCCCCAACAGACGTTACGTGGTCCAAGCCACCACAGGGAATTGATTGTGGTTGACATTGACCACGTAACGTCTGAAAATACCCTTAGACACACAGAAAGTTCAGGATGTAACAGCAAACATGCAGGAGAAATATGTGTGTAAAAATACCCAGTGTCTAAAATCCCTTTCCACTACATTCCATAGTATTACTTAGCCACTTCCTTCATAGTCCACCATTTGTATGACTGTCCACTTTAAGGCCCAAAAGCCACCATCTTTAGCAAGTGATTGGCTTTCCTCTAGCAAATAATATAGATGACACTTCTTCCTTATTATCACTTCAGCTACTGTCTCTTTTGCTCTGATCCTTTTTCTCATTTCTATTGGCCCTGGTTCATTGCCATTTCTTTGTTAAACATACACTACTAGGAAGGGGCGATTTTTTTGGATAGTTTATTGTTTAATTACATGGGCAATAAAAACACGTAAGCACACTTATGCTTCTCTGTTTTCACTGGTGAGAAATGTGAAGCTAATTCACATTTTAATAGGAAAATGTCAGGCCCTTTCCCCTCCCTTCCCATTTATATTTTCTGACTGTAAAACTCCACCAAGTACTTTGTTAAACCAAAACGATACTCTGTGTACCTTGGGAAGCTTACGTTTCCTGAACCCAGAACTGGACCTTTGGCTTGCAGCCAAGGGGACAACACACAGACTGATTCTGCCTTCCAGCTAGCACAACCCACTCACTCAAGTAAAACAGCCACCCACAGAAGTTGCATGTCAACTTGCCTTATCACCCGTTGCCTAGTAGCACTGGTGGATTTAACAGTCAACAAATGCTACCTGGGTCCTACACCTATCCAGACAGTCCATGTACTCCCAGTGGCCCCTGTTTTTAAAGAGGCCTGCCTATGATTGCCACCTCCCTGTGGGAGGAAAGCCAGAGAGGATGAGGCGACCTCAGGAGGGCGGGGGTAAAGGGTTGTGGACAAAGAGGCTGTCACACCTCTGTCTGATGTAACCCTGCTCCTTACAGAGCACCGTGACACACCAGTACTCCAGAAGGGGCAGGGCCACATCAGAAAGGGGACAGGAAAGTCCCTATGGCCCACCTCCTTTCTGACATGGCTGCCCCCTGTTGCTCCTGGAGGACCCAATTCTCCAGGTTAGTCATTAGGATGGCCATAACTTCCCTTTAAAAGAGAACATCTATGAAAAATACATGCTGCAGGGCTACACTGGTTCCAGGCACCATGTATTTTTCATAAGAGGCCTCTTTTAAAGGGCAGGTATGGCCACCCAATTAGCCATGGGGCCCCGTGTTGACTTGGAGTAACTGGGGCTTCCACGGAACCCTTGAACTCTGGGTCAAAACCTGGAATCCCCAAGTGAAACTCAGAGAGGTGGCAACCCTAGTCTCTTCTATCCTGCACAGAGCTGAAACAAATAGCAAAAAAATGATCTGCCATTAATATCCGGTATTCCAGATAACTTGGCAGTTATTCGGTAACTATCTGGTATCAGTGGAGGTGAACTGCTAAACTAGAATACCGGATATTACCATTTACCAAATTCCTGTTTGCTGTTTATCACATTACCACATAACCAAACCAGTCCAGAGAGAAGAAGGGAGTAAAAAAGAAAAGCCAAACACTGGGTATTTTCAGACGTTACGAGATCACGCTCAACCACAGACAATCCCTGTGGTGAGGATTGGGTAATGGTCCCATAACGTCTGTTTGGGTATTTTCAGATGTTACGAGATCACGCTCAACCACAGTGGATCCCCACATGGTGATCATGATCCCGTAATGTCTGATGGGGGGAACGGAAGTTTCCCCCCCCCCAGATGTTCAGCCCCGTGAATCACGGGGGGTGAATCACATTCACCACGCAATCGGAGGTCCTGCCCGAACCATCCCCAATTGTGTGGTGAATGCGATTCCCCTTCGTGAGCAAGGGGATCATCACGTCTGTCCCCCTGCCACAGACCAGAATCAGCGGCGGGATTCTGGGCCATGGTCACTGCGGGCAGGCGTTGCATCCGCATTGACTGCGGCATCCGCCCATCTCCCAGGAGGGCAGGCGACGAGGGAGCGTGGGGGGCAGGGCCGTGCGGCCGCACTTTGTGCCGCACAGCCCCGCCCCCTCCCCGATTCCCCACCGGGATCAGCCGGCATGTCTGTTGGATGTGCCGGTTTCATCCTGGCAGGGGATCAAAGGGTGATTCCATGACTGGGCCAATACAGGTCCCGTCACGTCTGAAAATACCCTTTGATGCCAGCCAGATGTTCACCACAGTGAACCTCCAGCGGGAATCAAAATAACCACGCTTTCGAGGATGGTCCGGGGACCATCTCCGAAAGCGTGGTCAAAGTGATTCCCACCGGGGGTGAACACCTGGCGGGAATCACTTGTTGCCCCCAACAGACGTGACGTTACCATGCTCAACCACGGNTGAATGTGATTCCACGCCGTGGTAACATCTGGGGGGAACATCCATTCCCCCCAACAGATGTGCCGCAATCACAGCCACCACCGGGAATTGACCGTGGTTGACTGTGATCTCATAACGTCTGAAAATACCCTCTGAGTCCTGCACTCAATTGGTCCCACTCCTGCTTGGTATTGGAGGAGGGTTATGCTTTTTTTGACCTGTTAATGTTTGGCCGAATCAATAGCAATTTGCTGCTGCTTCCTTTTCTTCAAATGTTATGAAATAAGCAAAAATGCAGCAAGTGGATGAGGAGCGACAGATGAGCGGAAACAAAACCTTCCAGAACCATGAAATGGCAAAGAAGTGGGGGGAAAGAGAAAGAGAGTCTCTTTAGTGTGATTGTTGAGAAAATCAATAAGTAGCTGCCGCCAGGCCGTGTTGCAGATAACAAGCAGATGATATCGGCTCTCGTGGAGCATATTGTTTGGCAGGCGCCAGATTGCAGCAAGAGGCGGTAATGATAGGTGATAAAGCTCAGGTTTGTGCTGTTCACCAGGAGATTTAAATAAAATCTAAATGCCAAGATTACCCATGGTTATTTATTCTAGAGACAGAGATGTTGTCCTGGGTTGTCTTCTGCTTACCTACTCTCTGTGTCAAGGCAGGTGATCATTAAGTGGTGATGGGGAATAATTTTTGCTGTGCACCTGAGCAAAACCCCAAATTAATATTAATTTGCTGAGAAACAGGCTCTGGAGGTTTGGGAGGAAAACTTCTCACTTCGACACAGAGATTTGCAGTTACAGGACAAAGCTTCTCTCCTCGCCTGCTCTCAGTACGCTGACTGTCCTTCCCTTGTTCCATTCCAGAATGCACAGACACCATCCTGTCCCAGTGTCCCTGGAAATTTGTGGGTCAATATTCATGGATCTCCAAATGACAAAAACAACACTGTTCACCAAGAATACCCATCCATAGCAGAGCAGATCATATTCTAAATTAGAGAAGGGACAAAAATCAAATCTGTCACTGAACTTGCTTAGTTAGTATTATTATTAATAATTATTTATATAGCACAAGCAATGTGCCCAGTGCTGAGCAGTTGTGATTATTGTACATACATGTACTTTATTGTTTAACCCGTAGGTTATCAACAAGTTCAAATCAATAAGTCTACGTATTAATCACATATCATAAGTACAAAAGACACAACATAGCATAAATCAAATTACAAGAAGACACATAGTTAGTTTAAACAAATGAATAAAATAGAGCATACTGGAGTACTCAAGCCCTGATGCTTCAACAGTATACATTTAGGACAAGCCAATACTTCAAACCTAATACTATAATGTACTCAAGTCTTGGCCCCTAGACACTGCCCAGGACACTACATGCCTTGGACATAAAACGTGAGCGNCTCAACCACGGTGGGATTCACCGTGGTTGAGCGTGGTAACGTCTCGTCTGGCCTCTGACCACAGCCCAGAATTGGCGACCATGCTCGCCGCCAATTCCGGACTGTGGTCAATACCCCGAGAGCGGGCGGCCTTGGGAGCATAGGGGGGCATAGTTGTATGGCCAAATGTTGCACTGCGCCCCCCCCCCGATTTACTGCCGGGATCGGACGGCACATCTGCCGGCCGTGACGGTTCGATTCCGGTGGGGAATCAAAAGGGTGATTCCGTGACAGGGCCAAAGCCGCCCCGTCACGTCTGAAATCACCCACTAATTACATCTCTTGACATTGATGCCCAGTTATCAACCAGTCTCTAACCTTCCCTTTTAAGGGAAAGGTCATTGAGAGGGTGGCGGACCAGCAGCTCCAGGGGCATCTGATCCGCATAGGTTTCCTTGACCCCTCACAGTCTGGCTTTCATCTGAGCTATGGCACTGGGACTGCGCTTGTGACCTTGGTTGTTGATCTGCACCGGAAGTTGGACTGAGGTCAGTCCACCCTTCTGATTTTGTTAGATCTTTCAGCAGCGTTTGACACCATTGACCATGAGATGTTGGTGACTCGTCTACGGGACTGTGCTGGGGTGGGTGGAACTATTCTTGAATGGCTCCGTTCTTTCCTGGCCGGAAGAACTCAGCACGTAGGAGTGTGCATTTCATTTTTGTTATTATTGTAACAAAAATGAAAAGTTTGATTTTCTTTTTTTTATTGTAATAACAAAATGACAAATAATAAAAAAACAAAAAACAAATTTTGCTTTTGAAATAATGGGGGGGGAATGAAAAACGTATTTCTGGCTATAGCTTTTCTGTTTCTTATTCAATTCAGATGAAACTTGGGGAGCTTGTACCCCCAAAGGAGGGCACTATGAAAAGCTCCATACACATTCCTGGCTACATTTTTTTTAATCTTTCATCCAATCTGCATGAAACCTGGAAATACTGTGTCCCTCCATAAGTTTCAGCTGTAACATTTTTATGTTCCATCTTGTTTACAAAAAAATTGGCAGAAATGTCACACAACAAATTACTGTTGTGATTTTATGAGTATTTTAATATATTTTTGAAATTGTATTTTATGTTTTTGAGATTGTCAGCCGCCCCGAGCTGTTTTCAGGAGGGGCAGGATATAAATTGACTAAATAAATAAATGTATCCCACACCTTCTCTTTTATTTCTGCCAAACTACAGGACAATTTGATAAAGGGACCCAAATCCATAAGCAATTGAAGTCCCCTTGAAGACCATTATTCATATAAATAGCAACACATGCAGTGCCAGTAAGAGGCAGGCACCTGGCATGGCAGGGGGAGGGATGCTGTAGGAGGGAGGATGGGGAGCAACCCAAAATACTGACAGACATATTTACTGGCCAATTACTGCATGCTTCTAGCTTTACAGGACCAATCGGTGGTGGCTTCGAGTCAGGCATAGGGGGCGGCCCTGAGGCAGGCATAGAAGGGACATAACTGGTACTTTGGGGATAGCATCCCAGAAATCAGGAGACATAGTTTACACATCCAGCCTGGCCAATAATCATCACAATCACATTCTGCAGCACTGTGACAGAGGACATATGAGAATCTCTATTGGCTCTTTCCTAAACAGATGCTTCCAACTTCCCAGNCCAAAGTTTAATTGCACATCGCAACAGGGTTACATAAACCGGAAGGCAACAAGTTTCGGCCCGTAATAATACTAAAGGAGTACCTCGAGGGACTGCCAAAATGACTCTCAAGAGCCTCGCCTGTACCACTTCCAATTTGGGGAGAAACTCCAAACCCCAGACTGGAAATGCATAAGAAATGGAGCCTAGGACCTTTGCCTGGAATAATTTCAGTACAGGGGTCACCAGCTTCCCTCCCTTACCATAAAACAACTTGATCTCAAGAGAGAGACTGTTCTCAGGGCTACTTCCAAAGCCGCCTCATAATGAGGTCGCCACCTAAGGATGTATGAGATTAATTATTGTAGAGACAAGTCCCTGCCTTAAGAAGTTTAGAATGGGCAGGTGAAGGGTTGAAAAGGAGAGGGACAGGAATACATTTATGAAGGTGCACGTGCTTAGTTTCATTACAAGGGAGGATGCTGGGGTTCCCATTCCTGAGGGATTGGACACATAAGGAGAAGCATACAGGAGCAATCTGTGAGGGTGAGGAATTAGGGGCGGCCCTAACGGAAGAGAGAGGATTTTAGGGGGATTTGAAGGATGAGAGGAAGGGAGTAGGGAGGGAGTTCCAAGCATAGGAGGCAGCATGCAAGAAGGGATGAAGACACTTCAGGAAGCAGAAGACTCTGGGGCAGCAGGTGAGGGCAGTGGCAGAGAGAACTGAAGTCCTGGGTGGGACCATAGAGGGAAATGAAGGCAGAAAAACAGGGGGGAATGAGGCCATGAATGGCCTTGAAGATGAAGGCAAGGAGTTTGCGCTGGATGCAAAGAGGGAGAGGAAGCCAGTGGAGGGAGAAGAGGAGGAGCTAAATACGATCAAAGCGGTGAGCATGGTGGATGGACTTGGCAGCAGAGCGCTGAAAAGAAGTGAGAGGATAATACCCCTGACCTCATTAATTAAATCTAAGAACATAAGAAGTGCCATACTGGGTCAGACCAACGGTTCATCAAGCCCAGCATCCTGTCTCCGACAGTGGCCAATCTCGATCGCTTGGAGAAGTACCCAACAGGTCACTATGGGGTGATCCATTCCCTGCTTACTCCACGCTCCCGAGGTTACAGTCCCTAAACCTACCTGACTAATAGCTGCTAATGGACCTATCCTCCAGAAACTTGTTCCTGCTGCAGCCCAGAGTCCGCCAGCCTCCCGCACACCATGGAGTTGTGGGCAGACCGCCTGACACTCTAGGCTGCAGCCCGTAACTCTGTGGTGTTGCCTGGAGCAACCGCCAGTGGAGACCGGAGTTGCAGCATCCATCAACCAAGCAGACAGATCACAGCTCTGCCTTGAGCCAGTGCCTTGGGTTTGGGTGGCCCATTTCGCTGGCAGTGCTCTGGGATGTTTCGGAGCATCGCAAGCAGGGCTGGCGACCTCTGCTCCATCTGCACATCTGGCCACGCCGGGCCGCCTTTAGACAGATGGGCCACCCAGGGGTGAGGTGGAGCAGAGGTGGGACTGCTTTCCATCTGAAAACACTCATTATGACAGCTGCCTGATTTACTAGCTCACAGGGGGATATCTAGCAGGATGAATGCAGCACGTTTCTTCTCTCTCACTGTACACACACACACACTCACACACACACACAATCCCCCTTCCTGACTTAGTTCACTCAAGGAACTACTGAAACACAGTTGCAATATAGTGTGCTGAGCTCAGACTCCTGGTGTCCACGCAGGGTTTTGAGACAGGATAACTAGCGTAGTTTACAGTCACGGTTATAGCTAAACCAGTGAAGAGAACTGATGTAATCTAATGGATAAGTTGACGGGTTTAGACCTGGGAGACCAGGGCTCAAATCCTGTCTTAACCATGAACTCAGTGGGTGCCCTTAGGAAAGTCTCAGCTTCCGATCTGTAAGTAGGGCTGAAACGAGAATGAAATTCACTCTTGCAAGAACTTTGCGAGAACCTCGCAAGCCTGGCAAGATCTCTTGAGATTCTCGAGAATCTCTCAAAAATCCCCCCAAAATGGTGTGTGCGGGTACGAAATGGCCATGCGTACACAGAATGGCCCTGGCGGCCGTGCATGCACAGACCATTTGGGGGCCGTTTCGAGCTTCTCAAGAATTTTTCAAAAATCTTCCGAGAATGCTTGATTATTGAGAGATTGTCGAGACCAGAAAATCTCGTAAAGAAGCCTATTCACGACAAGATTTTCAAGGAGGGCAAAATCTCGTTCCAGCCCTAGTAAAATGGGAATAATGACTTATCGCACAGGGTTGTGGCGAGGGTGAACTTGATGAGGCCTGTAAAGCACCTTGAACTGAACACTGAAAGTGCTACGTAAATGATTATCAATAAATAATAAGGTTGATTCCTTAAACTGGCTTAATTTGCACACTGGTTTAACCAGGACAAGCTGCCCTGAAGACCTGCCATCTGTCCAAGGGTGTAGCGAGCTATAATAGGGACAGGCACAGCTCTGCTGGGTCGCATGAGCTTGAGGGACCTGCACTCTGTGGTGAAGCTGTGTCCTCTGCCACAGGGGGAGGATGGATCCATTCCATCTTCTGCACCAGGGACCATTCCAACCTCGCTACGCTCCTGCCTCCATCCCCCACCTGAACAATGGGGTTCATCGCCCTGCCTCGCAGTGGGGCCAATCCGATGGCCCACAGATCCTCTGCCCAAGCGGCACAGTGTGCCGGCAATGGAGGTGCGTGAGGTTCCTGTGCGGGCATGTGCCCATGCAGGCGCTCACGGGATCTGCAGGCCATCAGATTGACCCTAACATGTATACAGGTGCTTTGGAGACTGAAATCCTCAGGTAGGAGGTGAGCCAGTTATGTTTTTTACAGCAAGGCTGGTGAAGGCATCACAGATTTAGAGATGCGACCTAATGATCCAAAGGCATAGCTATAATAGGAAGAGGTAGTAGGTGCACTAAGGCCCATGCTTCTTGGTGCAGCTGCGTCCCCTTCTATGGGAACTGAGGTCCAGGCGGACTCCATTTTATCTTCTGCACCAGGGCCTGTTTCCACAGAGCTAAACCTCTGTCATGGTCAGACCCTAGTAAGTCCCTGCTGTAATGGCCTGCTGACTGGAGAGATGGTGGAAACAGGCCTACTGGGTTTAGAACGGCCTCAGGCCAATCTTACAGCACAGACCATCCCCTGGAGACTCACAGCTCAAGCAGGCAGAGTCACAACAAAGAGGCGGTGGCCAGATTGTCTCAAAAAAGCCACCTCTCTTATTTACACACTACGCTCATCGTTTTGCTTGCCTTTCCTGGTGTCTCCATGGCAATTAGTAGGTACCTGCTCTCACTGCAGACGGTGGTAGGTTTGCTGTAATGGATGGAGGGATGGTCCTATTTGAATAGGATTTAGAGCTCCCTAATAAATCAGAGAGAGTTGGCAATGGGCAAAAAACCACACATGCTCCTTGGAAATATCTACTATGGCCCTTTTCACGCCTGGGGTGTTCACACAGATGCCTCCACCCAGCGAAACTGGGTGGAGGCATCTCGTGTGAAAAGGGCGCATGTTGCAGGATTGCAGTGTTGCCCTGTGGGTGCCCTGTAACATATATAATAAAATGTAACACCCATTTTATCAGCGTTAGTGTGTCTGTGTGAAAAGGGCGTTCACAGGTGGGGTGCATTTTGCTGGGTGGAGATGTCTGTATGAACACTGCGGGCGGTGGGTGTAGGTGCATGCGTGCTCCTGCGCAACACCTATCTCCACCCACCACCCACCCATGGAGCAACGCTGGTTGCTCCATAGGTGGGTGGAGATGTGTGTTGCGCGGGAGCACAAATACACCTACACCCACCGCCCGCAGTGTTCATACAGACATCTCCACCCAGCAAAATTCACCCCACCTGTGAACGCCTGTGGTGTTCACACAGATGCCTCCACCCAGCGAAACTGGGTGGAGGCATCTCGTGTGAAAAGGGCCCATGTTGCAGGACTGCAGTGTTGCCCTGTGGGTGCCCTGTAACATGTATAATAAAATGTAACACCCATTTTATCAGCGTTAGCGTGTCTGTGTGAAAAGGGCCTATGTTTATTAATTTGTATTGAATAACAATTGTGCTTCTACTGCATTCGTGTCAACATTCAAATTTGAGGAATTTGACAAATTCAATCATTTCTGTGCACATTTGCAACATTTGCATGTGGTGTGTGTTAGTACCCAGTAGTTTAGTGTTTGTTAGTTTTGGGTAAATCATGACTTCGGTACTCAATGATAATCACAACAACAACAACAAATTGGTTTTGCCTGGTCTCACTGAGGGCAGTCATTTTGCCCAGAGTCTTTGTATGTGATTCTTGGAAGCCATGTTGGAAGCAGGATGATTTGCAGGATAAGACTGAATTGATCCTGGTTCAATCTCTTTCTCTACTGTGTACTCCCTGTGTGACCTTCGGCAAGTCATTTAGGGCGTAGTCATTGAAGTCAAAGGCAAAACTCCCATTGACTTGAATGGTGGAAGACTGTCCTGTCAGTCTTTCTCGGCCTTTATTCCCCATTTGTAACATGAGGATAATGGCCCTGTCCAGCCTCAGACAGAATTACAGGGAAAAATTAATTAAGGAAAGCAAGGTGCCTCGATAGTAGGGTGACAGACAGAAATGTCCCCTGCAATTCAGCAGCACAAATTACTTTTCTCCTGTAACCAAACTGTGCCATGTCCCATTCCTGAATGTCCTCAAGAGAGTGTGTTAAGTGGGAGAGGCTGCCTAATTTAGTCCCTTGCTGCTGCACCTTGGGACAATTATCTAACAAACAGACAATAAGAATTATCATTTCCGTTTTCTGGAGGCAGAGAGGAGCATCTTTTAAAAAAAATAATAATAATAATAATTGGTGGTTTTGCTTTAATTAAGCAGCTTGTCTAATATTGTGGCAACACGGGAGTGCGTGGTGTAAACAAAACTGTCAGACACAACGCAATTAGCTTCTCTTCTACTGTCGCCTCTAGCCTGGAAGGTTTTGCAGCCTATGTTCCATTGGAAGGGATCAAAGACTCTGAGCCAGGATTAAATTCTTTTTTTCTGCTGCAGACTCCCCGTCTAGAGAGAGAGAGAGAGAGAGAGAGAGAGAGAGAGAGAGTGGGGTTGCCATGATGGTCCCAAGTGTCCATACCTCTCAAGTGTCCCAGATTTTCTGGGACATCCCTGATTTAACACCCCTTTCGCTATCTGTCCCTCAGCCACAAAAAACTGCTGCAGTCCCATACTAGGAAGGGAGGGGTGAAAGACAGTAATCTGCGAGCCATCTAATGATTCCCAAATGATGAGCATGTGAGTGGGAGTATGCAAGCTTTGGGGCTGCACAGAACCCTTTGTCAAGCATGTCAGAAGTCAGAAGTCACACAGGCTTCTTGTGTGACCTGCGGCAATCCTCTAACTGTTCCCCTAGGGCAAGCCCCATTCGCTTCATACATACCCACATTTGGGATTTATAGCCCACCCTATCTGTATGGGTCAGAGCAGCTTATGACAAGCCAGTTCAATGTATTAATAAATCAATCAATATATAACCCCCAGCCATCTACACCCCCTTTTCTGTCTCTCACCCAGAGGAAATTTTTCTCCCCTTCCTAAGCCTGCCCCCCCTATCTCATGTAGGAGCTGTGACTACCTCAAAACTCTCCCACCCACCCATCCCCCGTCTCTCACCCAGTGAGAGACTCTTCATCTCTCTCCTCGTAGTCTTCATATTCAGACCACACCTCTTCCTCCCTCCTGGGGATCATGGCCTTCCCAGTTCCCACCCTGCCATCCCTCACAATCTCACGTTTCTACCCTCTTCCCCTACTACATATCTCCCCATAAAAACACAAAACAATACAGAAATGTCCACAGCCTCAAAACTACCCCCTTCCTCCTGTCCCATCCTGGCCTTCTGGTCAAATGGCCGGCAGGCATTTGTGTCAACCGTCTACTGCCACCCAAGGTTGCTGCTTGGTACTAACTAATGGTAGTAGAGAGAAGGAGACAGGAGCTTGTGGGGCTTGTGCCAGCAGCCAAGTACTTTGGGGGTCCGACTGCTCGTGGGTATTACCCGACAGAACATTCAACATGTTGCCAAGCCATTCCTTGTTAAATTTGGGTGACATCATCAGGAACAGGTAGCTGGGTTATACAAATGTAACAGCAGGAGTGTATTGGACCAGCTACCCAATAACCTCCCCTCACCAGCCATGTCACTATTCTCCACTTCCTCATTCCAAGCTGCCCCCCCTCCACCCAACACTGAGTATTTTCAGAAGTGACGCTACCACACTTAGACTCAATCCGGGGTAATGGCCGCTACCCTACCCCGGGGTAGGCCGGTACCCAGAACAGACATGATGGTGCGCCTTACCACACTTTGCTCTGAACCATGGTAGTGCTTGCCACCAGCTGTTCCCCACGATTTTCCAAGATCACAATCGGTGGTAACTGCTACCATGGTTCGGGGCAAAGGGTGGTGACTATCTGGCAGCTGTCGAACAGAAATGATGGTGGTTGTGACCCTGGGGTGGGGTTAAGTGTGGTAACGTGTGGTTAAGTGTGGCAGCATCACTTCTGAAAATACCCACTGCTGTACATCACTGCCCCATCCAGCACAGAACTGTATAGTACGTTGGTGCAGCTGTTCGTGAAGAACTCACAAGCAGCTAGACGTAACAGTGGTGACTTGCAAGCAGCAGCTATGCACTGTCTGCCAGCATGCTTTCTAGGATCACAGCCATGGTAAGTGTGTTGCTGTTAGGACTCAGAAGCAAGGGGGAGGTATGCGAGGGAGAGGGGCGCGGCGGCGCAGCCCCAGGAGGGTGACCGCAGCGCAGGCTCCATCGCCGGGTCCCCCAGTACAACCCCCGCCTTCGCCGCTACACCAAGCCCCGCCCCTGCCGATGCCCGCACGTTCTACGGGCGTCTCAGGGCGGGAAACCACGCCCCCGCGCTTAGGACGTAATGTGGGAGTGCCTCCGCCCCTGGTGCGACGCTCGGAGCGATTGCGAGCACGCACGGGGGCGGGGCCCTTAGGATAAAGCCCAGCGCCGCCAGAACGGCGGCGCTGGTGATTTGGGAAACCGGCCGAGTGCTTAGCGTGTGCCTGAGTGACTTGAAAGTACCCCAAACGATTGTGGAGTGAGTGTGGAGCCCCGACGTCTGTGTGACCCTTCCCTGACCTTCCTGAAGTAAGTGTGGTGCGCGTGAAAGCTGAGCTTGTGGAGTGTGAGTGGCTGCTGCCCCCTTCCTCCCCCTTTTGAGGTTTCTGACTTTTGGACCCTAGCTTGTGTGTGCGTGCCCCGTTACCCCTCTCCTGTGGGGCCCCCGGCACCTACCCCTCCTGGGGTGTACCTTCCCCTGCCTCCTAGCCCCCTGTGCCCAGGACAACTGTATTCGTGTGTGTGTGGGGGCTGGCTCTGGAAACCCCACTCAGTGGCGCCCTATGATGATAGAGGCCTGTTCTCCCTAATCGGAGGTAACGGCCACCATTCTAACCTGACGGGCATTAGTCCACGAGTGTTCCTGACCCTGTGTGGGGTGACCGCGAGCAGAGCGCCAGAGAGAATCAGCCAAGGGACCCCCTCCGGTGACAGTTGCACAAAGCACATTTGCACAAACAGACGTAACAAGTGAATGGGTGTTTGAGCCATAAACAACTGACTAGCATTACACCTGATAGTGGTAACCAGAGCTGAAACAAGTATCCGCTGCTATGGCCAGATATCACAGTATCCGCAGTATCTGGTCGGATACCAGACAGTACCGATTTAGTGTCTAGTGGGTATCTGGTGAACCAAATTACCATTTACCACATTACCATTTAATTACTGTTTGGCCTATTCTTTCCTTTTTAATTTACTTCTCCCTTCAACTGGACTAGTTCGGTATTGTGATAAAGGGTAATGTGATAATTCAGTAATGTGGTAATTCAGTAAATGGTAATATCTGGTTTTCTGGTATGGCAGTTCAATCAATTTATTTATTAGACATTTAGCTTTCGCCATGGTCAAAAATAACAAATACAAATACAAAACAAAAGACAAATTAACAATAACACATAATTAATACATAAAAGGAGCCTGAGCAAAAGAGGAAAAGCTCGCCTACGTAATAAGATACTAAACAGGAGAAATAAAACTTAATAACATTAATTTGCTGCATTTCGAATTCTCATAGCTAACAAAGCAAAAGAGGCACCCGCCTGTATATACTGATCATCCTGAGATGCCAATAATTTGATTAATTTGTTCTTATACGAAAGACACCTCTCTCCCCATAATGGAGTCAGCCAAGTCTGCCTGAGAAATTCATATAAGGGACAAAAAAATAAGAAATGCTCCAGATCTTCCACTACAGAATACATGCAGGGCTACAGTCGCTGATCATAGGGTGTACTTTTATGGTATGGCAGTTAACCTCTGTGGTTATCAGATCAAATAACTTTCAAACCATCCAGGTTTGGCAAGTTGGAAGCGGCAACTGGTGCAGAATGCAGCGACCTGGTTCCTTTCCGGGATTGGTTGCCGGGAGCACATTACATTGGTGCTTCGAAGTCTGCCCTGGTTGCTGATAGCTTTCTGGGCACAATTCAAGGTGCTGGTTTTGACCTTTAAAACCCTAAACAGCCTGGGACCCGTGTATCTGAAAGACCGCCTTTCCTCCCATGTTCCGTTGTGGCCCCTGAGCTCGGCTGGGGACGCCCTCCTGTGGATCCCCCGTTACTCTTGTTCATGCAATGGGGGCATGCAGGAGGGTGTTCTCTGTTGATATCTGGATGTTGTGAAACTCCCTCCTAGTGGATGTTCATCTGAGTCCGGGCCTGAGCATCTTTTGGAGGTGGTGTAAAACTTTTCTTTTTGCATTTGGCGGGCGGGGATAGGGAGATGGATTAGGTGGGAGGTGGATGTTGGGGGACTGAAGTGTGTTGGGTTTTTGGGAGGAGGGCTTTATTTTAAATGTCTTTGAATAATATTTCGGGGGGGAGGGGTATAAATGTCAAACAATCAATATTAACCACATAATTTTGGGGGGTCTCCATTTCAGCACTACTGGTGACATAAAATGTCTCCAAACCTAAATTCTCCATTTGCGGTGTGGAGATAGCAACAGCCCTGCCATTCCCCTCATGGAGTCTATGAGAATAACTAACTAGAGAGTGAAGATCATTGATTCATCTGGCCATTACAAATAGGGATAAATACAAAATAGTAAGATGTATCTGAATCACCCTGTACATTAAAGACTGAGAAAGTATATCAAATATCAATGGTGATGGTGACCCCATTTGCAGCTGGTGTAAACCACAGTTTGGGACCCTCCACTTTAGACAGTCATCCTGCTTAGCAATTTCACTTTGTCTGCAAATAGCCCAGTGTTTTATTTATTCAGGGTCAGGGGCATAGCTACCATGGAGCAAGGAGGCTCAAAGGAAAGTACAAGGAAGAGTCAAGTGTGGTGTTGTGGTTAAGAGTACAGTTCTTGGACTGTCTAGGAGGTAGGGGGAGGCCCCGGGACCCCAAGACCCCCAGTTCAAGTCTCACCTTAGCCATGAACTCAATGGGTGACCTTGAGCCAGTCACAGATCTCTCAGCCTAACCTACCTCACAGGGTTGACGTCAGGATTAAGAGTTGGATTAATTAATAATTAGTTAGCTGTTAGTGTTACAGTTAATAAGTTAAAGAATTGTAAGCCAGCCTACGGGATAGGGTGGGATTAGAAATCTAAATAAATAAATGAGCCCAGACCCTGGACTTAACAGGGTCTTCTTCAAGTGGCCTGAGCATCTCTAGGAAATTTTCAGAGTGGGCAGAGGCAGGAACAGGGCCAAACTCTGTCTCCACCCACTCTGAATTTTTTTAAGCACCACTCAGGCTGCTGGCAAAGGGCCCTGACAAGAAGGGAGTTTTCAGAGTGAGCAGGGTTGGAGTCCTGGCCAGGATTGAAACAAGCAGCTAAATTGCTCATTTTACCATCTCATGAAACAGGATCGATTTCTTGACCATTTACCAATACTGGTACAATTTCTGAACTCTTGAAATACCGCAAGATACCATTACTAGTATTTACCAACTTTCCATTGACTATTACTGTTAATTTACTGCTTACCACCCTGGGTACCATTCTACTTCTGGGTTTCTGTCTGCTAGTGAATTGTTGTCCCTTTTAACCAATCTGCAACTGGATTGGAGACTTGTACCAGCCAATGAGTGACAAGGAAACATAAGGATGAATGGCATGCAGAGAAGATAGGAGTATGGTATTATGCTGGTATTGCATCTCGGGATTTCAAACTGACAGAGAAGCATAAATAAATAAGAAGCGTTAAACTGCAAAAGGTAAGCAGGATTCTGATAAACATTATTGGTGAATTGGGAAACAATGTGTTGATCAAGACTCTGTTGAGCACTGATAGATTAATTTTTTTATTTAAAAGATTTTTCTTTTAAATAGTTTCTCAATTTGACCGAGATGGAATCGGGAACCGTGATTTCGACGGGAATTCCTGTTTGTGAGAATTCTCATTTTAGCCTGGCCTTGTTACCTCATAAAACTTCCTCTCTGGAGGGGTTGCTGCCATTCCAGGAGGGCCTCACTGGAAGCCAGGGCATCACCACAACCTTTGCTGGGGAGGTTGAGGTTGGCTGGGAGCCTTGGGAGGGCACCTGCATGCTTTGGAAGACCTCACCTCCTGGCCCTTAGAGTAGCCCATTTAATTAAGACTTGAGACCTGGCCCACTGCCACTTTGCCACGCCACTGGCCAGGGTTTCAGGGGAAGTGTGCTGCATGCTGAGTATTCCTAGGCCAAGGCATCAACAGGAGGAATTCCACTTTGGACATGCTAGGAATGTGGCTGCCAGCATACAGCTGCTGAGACGAGGCAGAGGTAGTGCTGGCAAGGGAGACGGGGATGTCAAATATATTACAAGCTGGATGTGATTAAACCATTATTCACATTAATGCATTCCCCCAGATGGTGTAAGTGACATCCCAGATAAGACATGCCTTTTGCTATGCGAACCAGAGTGAACGGCAGGCTCCACTTGGGTAAACCGTTCCCTTTATGACAAGTTAAATCTCCGACAATAGTCTAAAGTCAATTTGGTATAACAATGGAGTACATTTTCCCTTTGATGAATGCCTGTTTGCCTTTAATCTGTTACAAGCTGATGAGACTTAAAGGAAATGTTCATCTGTCGGAAAAGTGCTCTCTTGAAGGCGTTGCTAAATCTTTGAATTCTTGTACCACTTACTGAATCATTTTCTGGGGATTCGGCAGCAGCTCCCGATGCATTTCAGGTTGGGGTGGTTTTCGCTCTTTGCTATTCTGTAATGTGGCAGGATGGATATTTTACATTTTTTAAATTATACCTGTCCCTTGCTAGGATGTAGATTCTCTGAGTCAAGCATCTCATGCCACATGCAGTGCAGAAAGAGAAAAGCCGGCTCAGACCCACACGCATCACAAATGAAACCTTTTGCATTCATTTCTGCATCTTACTAATCACTTTAAGCATCTTCCTAAAGTGCCACTGGAGTCAAAAGCAATTCAGCATGTGCTGAAATGCTGAGATTCATAAAGATTTATTATGCTTTATTTTTTATGCTTTATATTTATGATTTATTTTTATTATAAAAATATTTTTGTTATCATCCTAGATTTTCCTAGTCCTGGGAAATACCACCCAATATCTAGCCAACCCAATTATACCTAAACTGTCTCTAACAGATAAAAGGAAGTACTTTTATACTCAACATGCAATTAGCTTGCAAAAAATGTGACCAGAGGATGTTGTGAAGACCTGTAGCATTACTGGATTTTATAAAGGACTGGATAAGTTCTTAGAGGATAGGTCCATAAATGTCTATCAGTCAAGTTGGTCAGGAGATGTAACTTCTGTCAAGAGCCGGAAGTAAAAAGCAGGAATTCCGGAATAGATCCCTCCATTCTGACCTGTTGTGCATTTCTCTGAAGGGACCAAAGCTGGCCGCTGTTGGAGACAGGATGCCGGCCTAGATGAGCCATTGGGCTGCCCCTGCACCAGTATGGCACTCCTTCTGCTCTTACGAGATCCCTAGCTGCTTTTAAAATCTTGCACATGATGGAAACTCCACAAAGTCTTTTGGTCATTTGTCTCATTGCCCAGCTAGTCTTCTGGTTAGAAAACTCTCCCTGATCCTGATCCTAAATTTTACCTCCTTCATTTTAAAACCATTGCCTCATGCTTCTACACTCACTAGCCATGGAGACCAACTGGCTTCCACCCCGCAAGTTATAGCAGCCTTTTACGTATTTGAAAACAATGATGTCCTTCCTCCACCTTCTCCTTCCTTGACTATTTTGCATTTTCTTGTAGCATTGTTTTTATTGTCTTCTGTACGCTGCCCCGAGCTGCCATTTGGCAGGAGGGGGCAGGTTATAAATTTTGAATAAACATAACCATAAACATAAATTTGGCCAGTTCCCTTTTCCTGACAGGTCTTGCATTCCAAATGCTTTATGGTACTTTTATTGCTCTCCTCTGAACTGTCTCTAACCCATCAATGGCTGCAATCCCAAACTCTGCTCCCTGTGGTGTGCACGTGGGTCCCGCGCACATCCACGTGGGTCCCATACGGCACTGATGGGAGGCTTTACACAGACTGGCCAACCCAGGGATGAAGCAGGCTGGCACGGGAAGAACTGGAGCTGCCGTCCATCTAAAAGCACCCATTGTGTGTGTGTCTTGGTCCTGGGCATGATGATGCTTTTATTCATATGACATAAAACATCATTTGCCTTTTTTGCAGCAGCATCGCATTGTTGACTTATTTATTTTGTGATCCACTATTATGCTCACATTTGTTCTGAACAGGATTTCTTATATAAGGTTGTTAGGCTAGCTCTCACAAAGAACCCCCAAAATTGCAAGTTCACAGGCGTTTTGGCTCATGATTTTCTATGGGGGGGATAGTGACCTTATTATTGGCCTTATTATTATGGATTATTGGTATTCTACCAGTTGGCTTCCACAGTCACTGCTGTCAGGCTAGCTGTTATGAGTACTGACCTATATACACACGCACTTTCCAAGGCACCCTATGCCAGAACAGGGAATAAGGTCTCCCAAAGGCCCAAAATGATGTCAGAACACTGGGGCCACACTCCCTTCCCTTTGTAAAAGCTTCCACCGTGACCATTCCTGGCTAAGGGGCCCATCAAAGAAAGCTCAGTCTTCATAAAGCGCCAATGAAAAAGCATTTGCCCCAGCAACACTATTTATTTGTTGAACTGATCTATTGTCCTCATGCACTCGGCCCCCTGGAATCCATGCTACATTCATGAGAAGATGAGGGGAACGCAAAGGCACTGATGGAGTCCTGTCAGCCGAATGCCTTTGATACAGAGGGGTGGGCTGGTGGCTTTTATATTTCCCCCCCCTCATTTTTCTCTGCTTAAATTCCTCAGGTAAAAGGCATGGCTCTAGGTCAAGGTGAGGCCTAATCCTGTTACTGCAGCCTCTTGCCATCAACTGCTGCAGAAGGCTTAGGCGCCAGGCGGTACTAGGAGGCCCAGGATTTCAGGCTACTTTAATCGTTTCGGGTCTCAATCTTTTCCCTGCTGTCAAGTTAGCTATTATGGGTACCGACTCAGACATGCATGCGCTTTCCAGCTCCAATCACATGCAGCTTTACTAATACATTTGTTCCAGAACTGATGTGCACAGTTTTACGCAAGATGCATAGCGATCAATGGTAGTCTTTTCCAATAACGTGGGAATCCAAAACAATTTATTTATTTATTGAATTTTTATGCCACCCTTCCCACAAGGCTCAGGGTGGCTCACAATCCACACACACACACAAAAAACCCAAACAGTTAAAAACATTAAAATTCTTACAATAAAAACATCCTCTCCTTAAACCCCAGGCCCTGCACAACCCCACCCAAAAACTCAAACAAACCCCACTGATAGACCAAATGCTTTTCCAAATAAAAATGTTTTGCACCACCACCGGAAGATAACCAGGCTCGGGTTCAAGTGAACCTCCCAGGGAAAGGAGTTCCACAGCATGGGTGCAGTAACCAAGAACACTTTCCTGTGCACCCCCACCCTATGGACAAAGGAAACAGATGGAATGCAGAGGAGGGCAACCCCGGACAACCGTAGGGGACAGAAAGGGACATGGTAGGCTTGGCGATCTTTCAGATATATGGAACCCAAACCTTTTAGGGCTTTAAAGGCCAAAACCAGCACCTTGAATTGTGCTCGGAAAGCTATAGGCAGCCAGTTTGAGGAGAAACTGGCATTTACTGGCAGATGATGGCATTCAATTTCTGCCCAAGAAGCCATGGGAACCCGGCAAATGACTCTTCCCAAAACCTGTGGGTGTCGTTCTCCAACACCCTCCGCCTTGTCCCAACTTTTATATTCTTGGATTCAAGATAGAACCGTGGGTGCCAACGGGGGAGGGGCGTGCAGTTGCACGTACAGCCCAGCTCCTGCCTGGTCCTGCCCCTTCTGAGCTCATCAGACTGCGAGCAGGGCTACACTGGAGATGTGTGGGGGTGAAGAGGCTCAAGGTCACACCCCATGCTGTGTCACAGCCTTTGCGAAAGGGGCACGGCCACTTTAGAAAGCGGCGGGGCAAAGGAACATGGTCACATGAGAACAGAGAACCACCCAGGGCCACCCAGAGCACTTATGCAGTAACGGCAGTAGCTGACCCAACTCCCACCTCTCCATCCCCTTCCCTCATCCCCTTCCCTCACTGACTCACAGCTGAGATGACTTTGCGCATGCACTGCCAGCTCCGCTGTGAGTCAGGTGGAGGGGAGGGAAATGAGGGAGAGGTGGGAGTGACTCAATGGGAGACACAGGGAGCCCCATCACCCCTCCCCTGTCAACCACCTCTGATCAGATGTCTGGTGTATGGGGTAGCTGAGAGTACGGCTGTAGCAGAAAGTCGCAGCGGTAGGTATTTCTGCTGGAAACAGCATTTCCACAATTAGTGGTACGGTGTGGCAGAGGCTTTCATTCCACTAGTTTCATTCCACTACTTCCGCAGTTCCGTTAATTTCATTCCGCTACTTCCACAGGCTTCACAAATTGCGGAAACATGCCATTTCCACCATTCCGCCAGCGCCACAAAATAGCGAAACAGCGGTTTTCCGACAGTTTCCGACAATTCTGTAATTTTTCCGATAGTTTCCGAATTTGCTGAATGCCAGCGGAATTAGCGGAATGTCAGCAGAAAAGCCACATTGTGGTGCAGGCAATTCCGAAATGGCTGAATGGAATCACAGCGTGGTAAAAGCTGCTGCCGCTTCAGTCCTAGTTGAGAGGTGTCATCTAACTGCAGTGGTCAAATGGAACTGGTCCTAACAGTGTTTGGACTGGAGGGAAACAGGAACAGCCAGGGGACAGAAGGTGAGGCAAGGGTACTGGAAAGCCGGATTTCGGTCCAGTTGTTCAGGACGAGGCCTTACTGTGACCCAGGAAACTATACAAGAATCTCTGGTTAATCACAGTGAGGGTCAGTAGTGGCCAATAAGGAGCCTGGTGTGGTGGAATCTGGTGGTGGAGCTAGGGTTTCAATCAGTCATAGAGCTGTGGTACTGTGTCTTTTTCCCCACTGTAGCTTGGTGGTACTAAAAATTCCACTGCTGCTGGTGAAGCCAGAAGACCAGGATTCAAGACTCACATTCCTCTTGGGTCTTGGCAATTAACCTTGCATGTAACTGGGGTGACAAAGCTGAATTTTCAAAAGAGCTAAACTTCTGTTTACACCCAGCATGTTCAGTCATTCTGAAAATATCAGGTCGCCAGTGACATAATGGGAGCTGCTGGCTGCTCAGAACTTTGCAAAATCGTCTCCTTATTTGGAGTGCTGAGAAACTGAAAGTCTGGCCCATCCTAGCATTTAATGGCTTAACTTTAAGAACATCATAAATGCAATCCTGGGTCCGACCAATGTTCCATCAAGTCCAGCATTCTGTTTCGGACAGTGGCCACCCTCTGTCATTTCAGAGATAACAGGTCATAATAGAGGGATCGATTCCCGGCTGTTCACGCCCAACTCTCCATAGTCAGAGATTGCGTCTCCCGAACTAGTCTGTGGAGCCAGTTTAGCAAAGCAAGAATTTCCACTGGAGCAATTTTCATAGCCATAGGGGATAGCTCAAGGACCAGCATTCTAGTTCAAGGGGATGCTTGTGCCTGCAAGCTGTCTATGCTGAATCTCTCCCCATGTCAGTTAATCTAAGGGGTCTTTAATCATGATCCTGTTGAAAGAATGGATTTTCCAAGCTAACCCCAACTCTGTTCTTGAGGCTGCACTCCTTAAACCATTCAAACTGGAGTAATCCCAGTGACTTCAATAAGATATGTAAAAAGTGACTTCAATGGAGAGATGTAAAAAGTGGTGTGCCTCAGGGATCTGTATTGGGACCAGTGCTGTTTAATGTATTCATTAATGATTTGGAAAAGAGTGTTAAGAGTGAGGTGATCAAATTTGCAGACGTCACGAAGTTATTCAAGGTAGTTAAAACACGAGAAGACTGTGAGGAACTGCAACGACACTGGGTGCCTGAGCATCTAAATGGCAAATGAGCTTTAATGTGGACACGTGAAATGTGATGCACGTAGGGAAAAATAATCCAAACTATGCGTACACAATGCTGGGTACTAAGCTAGGAGTTACCACTCAGGAAAAGGATCTGGGGGTGGTTGTGGACAATACAATGAAATCCATAGTGCAGTGCGCAGCAGCAGTCAGAAAAGCAAACAGAATGTTAGGAATTATTCGGACGGGGTTAGAGAATAAAACTGAAGAAGTCATAATGCCTCTATAGTGTCAGTGGGAGGCGGCGGCGGGGGGTTTCCTTGCCCCCGGGGGGGCTCCCCAGCACCACCCCATAGGGGCTCGAGCCCCGGACGAGCGGCTGCAGGGGCCACCGGTGCTTGCTCCGCCCCCGCCAGCACCTCTGACACCCGCAGCGGGACTACAGCCTAAGGATATGCCCCCTGCCTTCACGCCGAACATAGGGCTTCCCCCGCTCCCGCTGCGCCGCTCAGAGCGTCTGTGGGCGCGCACGAGGGCGGGGCATAGGGAATAAAAGCCAGCGCTGCCAAGAAGGCGGCGCTGGTGATTTGGGAAACTGGCCCCCTGCCTGATTTTGAGCGTGAATCCAAAGCAAGTGCCTTTGCAAGCTGTGGAAGTGTGCTGAATCGCCCCGTGAGTCTGTATTGTTCCTTGCCCCTTCCGTTCCTAGCGTGTGTGAGAAATTGGGTCTGTGAGAGATAGTGCAGTGTGTGTGGTCCCTTCCCCCCTCCCTCTCCTTTCCTGATGTTTTGGACCTGCGCTAGCTGAGATAAGTGCCCTGTTCCCCCTCTCCAATGGGGCCCCATGCACGCCTATCCCTGGTGTTCCCCCTCTCCATGTCTCCTGTCTCCCGTTATCCTCGGTCTGCCTTGGCAAGTGTATCCTGGGGCAAACCTTGGTTCCCCCCAACTCACTGGTGCCCTATGATGATAGAGGCCTGTTCTCCTTAATTGGAGGTAAAGGCCACAATACTATCCTGACGGGCATTCTCCCACGTGTGCTCCCTGCCCTGAGCCGGGGGAACCTTGGTAGCATGTGTGTTGCGATAGGCTCCTGCTTCCCTTCCCCCGTTACATATACAAATCAATGGTGCGACCGCACCTTGAATATTGTGTGCAGTTCTGGTTGCCCCATCTGAAAATACCCATAGCTGAACTAGAAAAGGTACAGAGAAGGGCAACAAAAATGATCAAGGGCATGGAAGGGCTCCCGTATGAAGAGAGGCTTGATAGGTTGGGACTCTTCAGTATGGAGAAGAGAAGACTGAGAGAAGATATGATAGAGGTCTATAAAATCATGAGTGGAGTGGAACTAATAAACAAGGACCAGTTATTTACCCTCTCAGCTAGTACTAGAACTAGGGGACATTCCATGAAAATCATGCGTGGCAAGTTTAAAATAAATAAAAGAAAATATTTTTTCATTCAGCGTATAATTGGGTTGTGGAATCTACTGCCAGAGGCTGTGGTAAGGGCCAGTACTATAGCTTAGTTTAAAAGAGGTTTGGACAAGTACTAGCAGCTATTAGCCAGACAGGATCAGGGAACATGATGGGAGCTGGGGGAAAACAACAGGGAATAGATCCCCCATTGTGACCTGTTGGGTGCTTCTCCCAAGCCACCGTGACTGGTCAGTGTCGGAGACAGGATGCTGGACTAGATGGACCATTGGTCTGACCCAGTATGACACTTCTTATGTTCTTATAACTGTGGCAGAACTGGCTTTCTAATTACACATAAGTGGAGTAGGCAGCTGCCTAGCATGGTGAAAGGACAGCAAAATGCCATCCCTCTTACATTTGCTGGGGGATGGGGAGGCTGAGATAATCAGGGTGGGCGTGGGGGGGGGTGTGCAGCTGCTAGGGCAGTGCATGCGGAAATGGGAAGCAGGGTCACTGGGGCTTACCAGAGCAGGGCACTGGGGACTGGTAGGCCCATCTGACAGCTCTGTCAGTAGGTGGCACAGCCCACCTGCAGAGTACTCCAGTGGATTTGCCACGTCCTACCTCCTCATCTCTCTATCCCAGCATGGTCCACCACCCTGGTGGCCCTGGCCTTCCCACCCTCTTTTCCAGCCCCCGTGTGCTGGGGGTTCCCTGCCCCTGTTATCTAGGGTAGCCAAATACTTAGGGCCAGCCCTGCCCTAAGAAACTAAACTCAAAATACACCACCAATGCCCAAGAATTAATCGGTATCGGATTAATTCGCTAATATTGATAATTGTCAATATCGGATTAATCCGATAATACCGATAATTGTCAGTATCAGTATATTGGATTTTTAAAATTTCCGGTTTCTCTCGGATTTTTAACATCAATGCCATTTAACAATGGCCGCAATGTTAAAGATCTGAGAAAATCGGCAATGTTAAAAAGCCGATATACCGATAGCAATAAATCCAATATCTGATTAATCCAATACCAATAAAACCAATAAGCAGTAATTCCCCTGGAGTCCCACCCCTAATAATTATTCTCTAGGAGATTTAATATAAATTAGTTAGCCCCTGCTAACTGATGTAGATTAGCTGCTCCCTATTAACTGTTAATGTTGGTTAAATTGCCCCTGTTGGCTAATGCAGGTTAACTAGCTCTTCTTCACTAATACGGAGTAATTAGTTCATCCAGAAAAGTGGTGCCACAGAGATGCCTTTGAAAAGAAACAGCCCCACTGTGTTTTTAATACAAACGCCGAAGGAGCAGGTCTAAAGCACAAACTTTGAGGTTTAATAGAGAGGAGCCTGACTCTCCAGTTCGAAATACAAACACCTCCCTCTCCACCCCTCTTCCCTTCAACTGGTTTGTGTCAAATAGTGGCAGATAAATCCACCCCGACACACACACACACATGGCATCATTACCGATCTCTCTAAAGCTGCTGCCTGATGCTACTGTATGGGAAGCGAGTGTACAGCTCACTACACCCAGACTCATTATCCGATGTCTGAGACAGATCCTGCACTCCGTCCCTCCAGGTAGCTGTGCCAAACATCAAAGGAGGAGGAGGAACCTGGGCTTTTAAAGGCTTAAGTGATACAGTCATTCATTACATTCCAGAGCCAGGGAGGAGAAAGGGTGGGACGGAAGCAATTCCAAAAACTCCCACTCACAGCCTAAAAACATAAGAGGAAGCAAGATGCTGGCTTCATCTTCACCGTCTCCCGGGGAAAGCGTATGAATAAATTATTGTGACTACTGAGTACCGTGGGACGTTCAGAAATAATTTCTGAAACTGATAACTGTGAAATTTCAATTATATCACTGAAGGATGCTGGAATGAGCTGGGCCACTCAGAGACACAAAGCTGCATCACCACATTTAATGTAGGAGGCCTGGGAGGGATGTGCTTACATGGGCAGTAGGAATAGATAGCTATAAATTACTGTTGGGAGTAATTACAGAGGATTAACGTGTGGGATGCAGTCAACAACCAGCGAGGGAGGATGTTCGGGATTCTTTCCAAGAGCCAAGTGTCTCAGCACCCACAGCTGGGCCTGGGTATTCCATAGGGCACAGCCCTCATCATTACCCAGAATGCTCCGTTCATCTGAAAATGTGGCTGCAGAAGACAGATCATCATCTGACACAGGAAGGGAATTGGGAAACAAATGACCAAAGTAGCCAAGCTGGTTCAGAACTAACAAGAGTGGAGAGAATTCATTCAGCCCATCGTCACTGCTACCATCGGTGAAAGGGAGAAAGAAATGACCCTAGTGGGAGTTTCTGGGTCTTTCTCAGGCAAGTAAAAAGACATCATTATTGGGTGTTTTTAGACTAGATGCTATCTGGCACGGGCACCCAGTAACCCACTACCCGTCTGAAGGTGAAGCAAAATGGGGGGACACGCGCTCCCGTGAGCCCGGAGCACCCACGCATGGAGCACTGCTAGGAAATCTGGGGTTTTCCATGTGGGGCAAGCCAAATAGTTCTGTGGCTATGGATAGCCATGGAGCCCCGCCCCTATGAACTGGGGCAGCCAGCCACACCAGCAGACCGATCCGCCACTCATAGGCACTGTGGATGGGGGTCAAAGCCTTTGCAAGACACAATAACCAGCCAGGTTTCCCAGTGCTCACACCAGGGACATGTCAATTGCAAAGGCCAGCCCAGCACACTTCCCCCTCCTCCATTGATCTGTGGAAGAGGGAGTGTATGGAAGCTTGCCTCTATGGCTGGGGTAGCCACAGGGAGAGCCAACTGTGCCCCGAGTCAGCCATGGACACCTAAACACACCCATCGCTTGCTTATTTAAAAACACCCAAACTATGAGCCAGGGTGGGGAGTCCCCAGCACCAGGGCCAAATCTGCCTCACAGCTGATTTTTATTTGGCCTCTTTCCATTTCCTGGATCTGGCCCATGAATCCAGCCCCTATCTTCAAGCACTGAAAGAGCAAGCTCAGTAAAGGGAGCAGAGATGAGGGCATGAACTCAAGGACAGGGAATCCATAACATGGATCCCTGATCTGGAGCCTCTCCTTCTACCTTCTGGAGCTCACACCATCTACCTGCCTGCCTTGCTGCTGCTGCGGGGGGGCTCTGGAGGCTCCACCTGCTTCACCGCCGCCGCCGCTGCCGCCGCCGAGTCCCACTGCTGGGGCTGCCACCGCCGCTCCTCATCCCCGCCGGACACCTGCGGGGAGAAGAACATCACCTGTGAGGTTGGGGGTTAGGGGGGGGAATGCAGAGGGCAGCCACGTGGGCTGTCCTGTCCCCTCCCCCCCCACCCGGAAGGAGCGAGGGCATAAAGCCCAGGGACAGCGTCTGAGCCACAGGCCGCGGCCAAAGGGCACGGAATTTTTGGGCACTTTGGGGGGCTGCAGGGGGGGCAGGGGGGTATTGTTTGTTTTGTGTGGGCTTTTGTTCATTTTTCAGGGCTAGGGTGGTAGGGCGGGGGTTGTAGGTAAGGGGGGTTAAAAGAGGGGGGTGGACCCAGTGACTTCCCCTGGTGAGAGCGGGGGGAGTAC
>QEPC01012762.1:1560685-1581277 GCA_003113815.1 Sphenodon punctatus
GATTTCTCAGCTCATGTTAATGGCCTGCTTGAACTAGTCGGGAGATTGGAAAATCAAAAGCTGAAATTACCAGATGAATTGATAGTGGCATTTCTGCTGAACTCTTTACCACCAACTTTTCAAACAGTCTGTCAGATAATAGAAATGCAGGATGACCTATCTTTGGATGTTGTTATTCAGAAACTTGAGGAATTTAATATGGCTCAACCTAATGCACAGCCAGACATTCCCTCAGAGTTTGCTTGCAAGGCTGCTGAGAATAAGAAGCCTTTTGCAAAATTGCAACAATCTGCAAGAGTTAAACCTTGCTTCACTTGCAGGGAAACCATGCATCTTGCATATCAGTACACAAAGCAAGAAACTGCAGAAAAAACAGTTAAGCAAGTTCCCAGCTTCTCTGCAAAGAAAAAGGAAGACAATGCGTTAGCTTTTAGCTTGATTGAGGAAAAAGCCTCTCAGCTTGAAAGCATGGAAGGAACACAGGGAGAGGTAAAAACAAAAAATAACACCTACATCTATCTAATATAATCTAAATAAATGATACTATGGAGGGAAATGAGTTGGATGGGTGAAATAGGAGGAGGATGGCAATGGATTAGGAATAGGAATGAACAAAAACTGCTGGGAGAGAGGGAACCTTCTGAAACGCCTGCTGTTCAGGAACAGTGACTAGCTCAGAAGGCGTTGGGAAGAGGGGAGGCAATCAGTTTTGTTTCTTGCTGCGCCCGCCTCACCGCAAGCCCCACTGGCTCCATGCAGCCTAGCCCATGGCTAATCGCAGACTGCGAAGCCAGTGGTCTGAGGCGAAAAGGGATGGTGATTGGGCAGGATGACTGCTACTCCACCCTTGGTGCCTGGAAGTCTGCTCCTCAGCTGCCCCCTCCCTGTCACATTTTACCTTCCAGTGACACGTTTTTGCCATCCAAACTCATCCGAACGTGACCCGAACTGACCGAATATTCGGTCATTTCAACGTTTGGAATTGAGTTTGGTTCGGTCAGTTCGTGTTCAGATTCGGGTTTGGTCATCTGAAGAGGCCAAGTTCGGGATGAACTCTGAACTTCCGAACCGCGTACACACATCCCTAGTGATTGCCTGGTCTTGTGACTGGGAGAGGATTGGGACACCTGTCACTGATGGGGCCCGGACCCCTCTGGTCATTCAGGTTCACAGCCTCTGAGGGCTTTTGGATCCCTTGCTGCACCTGGATTGTCAGGTTGCAGCAGCAGTCAGGAGTGTTTTTCACCAACTCCATCTGGTGAGGAGGCTGAAGCCTTTTCTTTCTGATTCCACTGTCATCCATGCTTTCATCACCTCAAGGCTAAATTACTGTAACATACGTGAGGCTGCCCTTGATGACTATTTGGAAGCTGCAGCTGGAGCAGAATGTGGTGGCTCGGGTCCTTTCAGGGACGGGTCGTCGGGAGCACATTACACTGCTGCTCCGAAGTCTGCACTGGCTGCCTATAGCTTCTAGGCACAATTCAAAGTGCTGGGTTTGACCTTTAAAGCCCTAAATCAGTGGTGGGGAACCTCAGGGTCCAGGGGCCAAATGCAACCCACAGCAAGTTTTTATGTGGCCCCTTTCCACTTCCTGGATCTGGCCCCTGGACCTAGTTCTTACCTCCAACCACTGAAAAACTGAGCTCAAGGGAAGGGAACAGAGATGAGGTCATGCAAACAAGGCTAGGAAACGGTTCCCATGGCACAGATTCATGATTTGGGCCCTTCTTTCCTTGAGCGCATCCCTTAAGCACCCCCACACCAACTTCTATGTGGCCCTCAGAGCTTGTGCAAGCTTTCAAAGTGGCCCCTGAGAAGGAAAAGATTCCTTGTCCCTGCCCTAAATGGTCTGGGTCCCATATATCTGAAAGATCACCTATCCTACCATGTCCCTTTGCGGCCTCTATGGTTGGCCGGGGGCACCCTCCTGCACGTTCCATCCGTTACCCTTCTACGTGGGGTGGCGGTGCACTGGAGGACATTCTCGATTGCTGCCCCCATGTTATGGAACTCCCTTCCCTAGGAGGTTCACTCGAGCCAAAGCCTGGCTATCTGCAGAAGGCAGTGCAAAACTTTTTTATTTAGGACAGCATTTGGCAGACAGGGATCGGTGGGTTTGGTTGGAGTTTGGGGCGGGGTTGTGGGGAAGGGCAGGGTTTTGAGGGTGTTTTTACTGTATGCATTTTTTAAATTTTAATTGCTTTTTGTGTGATTGTGAGCCACCCTGAGCCTTGTGGGAAGGGCAGCATATATTTTTTAAAAATAAATAAAAATAAAAATAAATAAATCAACATTAAAAATTCAACCAAAAAAGTTCAGTTTTGTACACCACAAAATGTTCACCAATTTATTTATTTTTTATACCATTGGCATTCCATTTTGATGATGTGTCATCAGACTATAGCAATTACAAACTTTCCACCAGACATGCAATTTTTGACCAACATATTTTTATCATTTTTCAGACAGGTGGGAATCTTTTCCACCAGCTCAACATTCCAGCTGAGAGTCAAGATGGTCCTCCTGTTACTTGTTTAATTGAGCCATCCTGTGGAATTCTGCAGGACTATAATTTGATATCAAACTCTGTCAGATGATAGGCCAATAAACCCCCTCTGAAATGGCTGGCACTTGTGGTCCAGTCTTGGAGGGCTCTTCCATAGGGCTCTTTGTTTTTTGGTTAATTATATCAGGGACCTGCGTTCATCGCATTTTCCGTCTTGGCAGCAATAGGGAAAATGCAGTAAACACGGGTCTCTGATTATTCTGTGGGTCAGAGCAAAGTGTAATTGAGCACAGCAGCGTGCTGAGAAAAGAGAACTGTGCCAAATGTCTAAGTAGGTCCACAGATTAAAAACAAGACCTACTTTGAGTTGAAATATATCTAGTCCTTAAGCAGGGCTTTCTGCTCATGTCTGCCATGCACAGTCAAACCAAATTTGTTCTTGCCTCTTATGATGAATTTTGAATTACATACATCCTCACCCCTGTCTCTCAGCTTGTAAGCCCTAGGGCAGGGACCATGTCTATTCAATTACTTTGTAAAGGGCCAGGTACATTGCTGGTGCTGTATAAATGTTTGCTAATAATAATAATAATAATAATTTTCCCTTGTCCTTAAACCTGGTCAAGCTGACAGGGTCAGTTGAACAGTGTTGGAAACTGGTCTGTAGATACTGTGTATGGAGAAGATACCTCTAGTACCATGCTAGGACAACATGTCCCCATCTTGTACAACAGGATTTTGCTAAGTAACTAATGGTGAAATCCTGGCCCCACAAAAGCAAAAGGGAGTTTTGCCAGAGGTGAACAGTTGGGAATATTTTCCCTCCAAGGGGCCACTTTCGAAATTAGTACAAGCTCCAAGGACCACATAGCAATTGTGGTGGGGATGTCTAAGGGTATTTTCAGACATGACGAGATCACGCTCAACCACGGTGGATTCCCACCGGGCGAGAAAGGTCTCGTCATGTCTGAAGGGGAAACAGAATTCCCCCCCAGATGTTCACCCTTGTCAATTGCGGCGGGGAATCACATTCACCACGCGATCGGCGGAACCGGTGGGGCCGGCCCCGATCACGTGGTGAATGTGATTCCCCGCCGCGATGAAAGGTCCCGGCCCGTCTGGACGGCTACCACANATTCGGGTGGGCGCTGTGGCCGCATTGGCCGCGGCGCCCGCCCGTCTCCACAGAGGGCAGGCGGCGAGGGAGTGGGGGGGCATGACCGTTCGGCCACACGTTGCACCGCATGGCCCCTCCCCCTCCCCGATTCCCTGACGGAATCAACCGGCATGTCTGTTGGATGTGCTGGTGTGATCCCGGCAGGGAATCCCCGCGATGATTCTGTGACGGGATGACTAGCGCCCCGTCACGTCTGAAATCACCCTAAGGGGGCCGGTGCACTCAGAAAGAGGAGGGTCCAGATCATGGACCTGCAACATCAATCTATCTCCTAGCCTTATGTGCATGCCCCCATTTCTACTCCCTTAGAAATTTCTACTCCCATTTCTACTGAGCTCAGTCTTTCAGCACTTTGGATAGGAACTGGATCCAGGGGCCAGATCCAGGAACTAGAAAGAGGCAACATGGAAACTATCCATGAGGAGGATTTGGCCCCAGACCTGAGGTTCTCATCCTTGCCCACAGACTTCGGTAAAGTCTGGCAAGAGGGAGTAGATCAGAAAAGGTTTTTGCCAGAAATAAAGATGGAAATATAACAAATGCTTCTACTTTGGGTATTTTTAGACGTGACAGGCGAAAAGCTCGCCATGCTTAAACCCACCCCAGGGTGAGAGCCCTCACCCCGGGGTGGGGTAAGCCCTGCTGTCAAACAAATGTTCAGGTGGCTGGGGCTGGGGAGGGGCTGGGGAGAGGGTGGGAACGTGCGAACATGGGTCCGCACGGCCCCACCCCCATACTCCTCACCGTGGTCCTGCCTCCTCCCTGATGGTCAGGTATATTTATTTATTTATTTATTTAATAAATTTATACCCCGCCCCTCCTGCAAAGCAGCCCAGGGCAGCTTCCAACAGATAAAATACAATAAAAACAATTTTAAAATGTATAACAATAATAATAAAATATTAAGACCGGGCTAATATCATAGATATATAATAAATAACAACTCAAAATCGGGTGGGGGAGCTAAAAAACCCTCACCCTACCCTCCCCCCCCTCCCCAAAGGCCTGGGCGAACAGCCAGGTTTTACAACTTCACCGGAATGTCAACAGGCTAGGAGCCAGGCGAGCTTCCTCCAGAAGGGAGTTCCAAAGGCGGGGCACGGCCACCAAGAATGCCCTCTCCATTGTGGCCGCCCGCTTAACATGGGGGACCTCCAAAAAGGCACCCCCGGCAGACCGCAGGAGCCGCTCTGGGGTGCGGAGGGCGAGGCGGTCCCTGAGGTATGAGGGGCCCAGACTATATCAGTCTGTGAGGCTGGTGCACCTGCCCAGAACCACTCCAGTCATGGGTCAGGGTTATGTGGAGCAGCCGAGCGGGCCATCAGACATGCTGGCCTGTCTTCCACAGGCCAGGGATGCCTACCCCGGATCGTGGCAGGGCTTAACATGGAATGTGCGCTGGCCGGGAGCCTAGCACACATGCCGTGTTCAACCTGCCACAGTCCAGGGTAACGTCTGCCCTGGTCCGTGGTGAACATCTGGCAGGGCAGAAGCAGACATGACACCCCGGCCCATGGCCACAGGCTGGGGTATCACATCTGAAAATACCCTTTGAAACTCTCCACATCAAAATACTTTATTTTTGGTTATGTTGTTTCTTTAAAGAAAGAAAAAAAGAATAATTATTTTGAAAAGTAGAAAAATGTAAGCAGGTGAAACCTAAAATTTTCTCTTTTAGTATGTTTTGGCTGCCAAAATGAATTTGTAAGATCAAACTCATGGAATTAAATGAATATACAATTATGAATAGAGGTAGCTTTTAATAGTTTTCCAGCTGTTTCCCAGAATACATTTCATGCCAAAATGCACCATTTTGTAGCAGGGTGCTTAATTTATTTAATCAATTTATCCACAAATTGGATGTTAATTAAGAACTCATTTTACAGTGCTGTTTTGGAAGCCAGACATTATTTGAAAGCCACCCATTCCAGACTCACCCCTTTTTGCTTGATTGCAGACAACTTTCCTCAGTGGGCACATACTCCCAATCATTTGCCTGACATGATGGTGTTTTCAAAAAAGTTTGTCATCCTAATGTATTAAACTATCTCTTGGCAGGGCATTCTTATTCACTTTAACACATACAGTGGGATTTAAATCATGTCTAGAACTCTTCTACAATTAATTAAGATTCAAGTGGGGAGAGGAGAATATTTATTTTTTTAAATTATCTTATTTAATGTTTGGAGAGGAAATTTGCCTCAAGTTCCTCTTTTATTGTTTTGTACCTGGGGTGTGGACTTTCCGTATTCAATTTAAGGGAACACCACTGAAGATGTGGAAGAGTACATCCACCTTGGCCAAGTAGTTTGTAAAGACAGTGAACAAGAAGGAACAACTGGAGGAACAATTGAGCTGGGATTGATTTGGGTGACCGAAGCAATTCCTTGCAGGAAGGATTTTTATCTCCCCAAACCCAAATCTGTAAAGGTGCATACGCTCTGGTGTCATTTCTGGTGCTGGAACTTGGATGCTGACGAAGAAAATGGAAAACCACTTGAACACAAGTGAAAGACTAGTGGAACAGGCCAATATTGGGCATCATGCTAGAGAGGACAGGAAAGCTGATGTGAGGATCTATGCAAAGAGAGGGAAGTGCCAATTTGCTGTACGCACAGGGTAGTCTCACACAGACGTAAGTCCAGAGGTGCACCCCTTCATCAGCCACCTTGCAGCCATTCCTAGATCTGCTTTAAACAGACCCAGAGGCTGCCGAGGCCCACAGTCCACCCACGTAGTGCCCCTCCCCCACACCATAGTGTTGTGGGACGAATCGCCTGCAACGCTTTGGCATTGCCGGAGCAACCCCTGGCCGAGGGCAGGGCTACAGCGGCTGTCCACCGAGCAGACAGACGGCAGCCCCGCCTCCGGCTGTTGCCCCAGGGTTGGGTTTCCCACTCTGCTGGCAGTGCTCCAGGGTGTTCTGGAGCACTGTCAGCAGGGTAGCCCCAAAGCAGGAACAGCCTGCTCTGCTCCTCCGCCACATCTGGCGGGCTGCATTTAAAGAGACGGACCAAACCGCCCAGGGGTGAGGCAGGGCAGAGGAGTGTTTCAAACACATGCAGAGATACAGAGCAGAGGAAATCCTGCTCTGAATCTCTGCGTGTGTTTGCCAGCAAAGACGCGCGTGGGGGGGGGGGACTTTCACACCGGCCGAACCCCGCACATACCCTCGGGCTTGTGCATTCCCTCCTGCAGTCAAAATATGCGCCGGGGGGGCAGGTCTGAAAGTGGCCTTAGTTTGTAACTATTATTATTATTATTATTATTATTTATTAAAGCATTTATATAGCACAAGCGATGTACCTGGTGCTTACATAGAATAAGATAGACATGGTTCCTGCTCGAGAGCTTACAAAACTTACTTTGAAACTAAAAAAAAAGAAAAAAGTTGGGGTGGGGAGAGTTTTCAAGCCAGCTTGTTCTGCCCCTGTGCTACGGACACACGTCAGGCAGCCATGGCTGCTAATAACACACAGTCATGGCAACCCTTCACACCAGGCCTGGCAAGCGCAAAAACAGATGAAGCCACCTGGTTCAGCCCATTCTGGCCCACCTGAACAGCTCCTGGGTCAGGATGGTGGGCCTGGTTCCTTGTGGGCCCACGTTTCTGACACAGCTGCCTATCCCACCAGAATCTGAACTGGACCCACATCTGGCAGGCCTGGAACAGATGTGCTGGTTTGGCATTGGCCCAGGCAGGCCAGAGCAGTCGGAACTGGGCCCCATCACGTTTGTTAACACCCTTAGACTGGCTGAGGACTGCCCTCTCTAGGGGAATGAAAAGGTACAGCACTGGAGGAGCCTGCAGGAGATGCCCTGGATTGTGGGAGTGGCCTGGCGAATCTCAGGCTCCACATGTGGCAGTGGTCTGACGGAGCTGGGGTTACTCAGGGACAGGGTTGCCGTAAGGCTGTTTCCCGGTATTAGTTACAGAAGCTCAGGGGAAGAGCTATCGCCAGCCTTGAGCCAAAGCTGGTGTCCTGGCTAGACCTTGTGTACAGGATACACTATGGACTAGGGATGTGTGAACAGAACCAAGTTCAGAAATTTGGTTCTGTTCTCTTCAGTTTGAAAATCAAGTTTGGTTCGAAAGTTCGGTTCGGTTGACCAAACTATTCAAGTTCGGTCGAATTCTAAACTTCCGAACCAAGTTCGTACATTCAAAACCATTTTATTTTATTTTTTTGGACCTTCCGAATTGGTTCAGATTCGACCGAACAGTTTGGTCGAATTCAAGTTCGGTTCAGAAGTTCGGTTCAGTCGACCGAACTATTCGAGTGATCCCAACTCCGAACTTCTGAACTGTGTTGGCAAATCCCTACTATGGACTAGGTGGATATGTACTAAGGATTGAGAACCGTGTATATCCGTGTAAGTACTGTTGGGACGTGTACAGAAAATAAAGACTATGAGGTGAACCAGTGACGGTAAGAGCTAATTTTCTGTAATAAATAACCCCAAGGGGTCTGATCCTGCAAGGACATACACCAGGGAACTGCACCCTCTGATATTTCCTGGCCCTGAAAGACAGAGACCCTGAACTACATTCCTAAGACGCTACCAACCTACCAAGTTCAAGCAGGGGAGACAGTGACAGCTTCTGGGTTGCTTGCAACCTAAACTGAATTCCAACATGGTCTGGGTAAGCTCTGGCCCTTCCTCTGAGCATTAAATTAAGGGATGTGTCACGGGGAAACAGGGGGTCACATACGTGTAACACGGGACTACATGTTTGGTAAATATGTGGTACCAAGGGTTTCACATGGATGCAATGTTACTGTAAATGTACAGTATGTAATGTTACAAGTTCCACATGTTGTAATGCCAACTCTGAGAACAGTAGAACTCAAATTACAGCTCAGGTTGGCCCTCTCACACGTCACAAGTCTGTAGAAACTACAAGAGATAACCGAACGTGGATTGAAAGCTGCCTTGCTAGACATCCTATGGAGATGTTAATTAACTTCCATGTTTACCTGGGTTGCCTACATGCTCTGGGACACATTCCCTAGAGGCGGGAAAACCCAGACAAAGAGAGACAAATACTATATAAGGACAGAGATCCCAGAGGGAAAAAAGACTGCTTGGAGATTTCCTGCAAGAGCCATCTTGAACATCTACATACGAAAGAACCAGCCTGATCACTGCAGGCTGGGGGAAGATGGAGTGATAGAGACCTTTCGCTCTAAGAAGCCAGAGCCCAGCCAGTTCCTTATGGCTGAGAAAACCAGAACTTATGGACTTGTTCTAGGGTAAGATGAATAACTTAGGAACTCAAAACAGTATAAGTTAGGAATGCGTTATGTTTACCTTTTATTTCTATTACCACTCTGTATCAACTATCTTGTGTTTATGTAAACAATAAATATACTTCATACTTTATGAAGAAGTGGTCTAGAGTCTAATATTGGAACACAAGTGAGCTACAAGAGCCCTCAAGCTCTTGCGAACCCAGAGAGTAAAGAGTCTGGAAACGGGAAGGATCGGGCCCTTGTGTGACAAGAAGTTTAATTGTGGCACACTTGAATTAGCCAGTTAGAGAAACTGATTCAAGAGAACTGTGCGCAAGGGAAACTGAGTCACTCAAACCCGGTAAAGTAGGGGTGCGGACTCCCCAACCCGTGACAGGATGCTTCAGTGAGCTAGAAACTCTGCTATAAAGCCAGTAGATCATGTTCCCACAATAGACACAAACTAACTTATTGCTGCCAGGCCGACAAACAATGCAGAACAACTTCCCCAAGAGAGGTCCTGTGCTGCGGCTTCTTTTTCCAATCTTGTCCTCATTCATTTTACATCACCGTGGCAGAGACAAAGGCACATCCTTCTCTCTCCAGGACAATAAGAGAGGGGAGCTGTGGATCAGGAGGACTGAGGGGCACCCAAAGTGCATAAGAGGATCCCTGGAATAGTAAAGGGGCTCTGAGTTGGGATTGAAGAGCATAAGCTATATGCAAAGGGGGCTTGAATCTGCAATTTGTTGGGCCATGGCTGGCCTCACAGCACCACCACCCTCTAGCCAGGCCTTGGGGTTTCCTGATGAGAGACTTTCCTCTGTCGGTTAGGCCACCTCCCTCCAGCACCGTCCATGCCCTCCCCAGCCTCCTGATTGACTGTCACCCAGGATATAAGGCTGGCTGGCAGCACCAGGAAGTTGGGTGGAACAATGATCTTTTCCCTGTCCCTGTCTTGTCCTGCCAGCTTTGTCCTGCACTTGCTCCTATTCTGCCTTGCCCTTTTATTTCCAATCTGGCTCTTGCCCCCTGCACTTGCTCCCTCAGCCTTCCCCTTGAGACCCAGCCTTCCTGTCCCGACTCCCATCCCAGTCCACCCAGCCATTCCCACATGCATAGGAGATGGAGAAGTCTACATTATGTTCTCTGAATAAAATAGCGTTCATGTTTCCCTCTCCTAGCCTCCTTTGCCGTGCCATCTGCATGAGAAATGAGAGCAGTCAGGCAAGCCAAAGAAGCAGATCTTGAGCAAACCCCTCCCCCAGCGTGATGTTACGATTATATGCCATTAATTGTGTCATTTAATTAGATAAAGAATATTCATATTTCATTAATGACTGCGACGCCAAGTTCCTCGTGTTTCAATTACGCAGGTTTCTAGGACGGCTCACAGCTCGCTCGCGCCTAATGAACAGCCACTTAGAATTTTAAAAAGTGGAGGAGATCTTTCTGAGTTAATTACCTTGAAATTAGCTTAATCGCAGCTAATTTAAACTTATCCAAACAACCACGCAAGGAACTCCAGGAAAAATGGTGCTTCCGCCTTAGCCTGTTCTTCACAAAAAGACAAGGCTCAACTGGAGGAATCACCCCTCCTGCCTTGAACCCCTTCCCCAGTCACCTTTGACCCCAAGACATTTAATCTGGATGAGAGACATGAGGGAGACACACCACACACAATGCATGCTGGGTACAAGTTAACCGATGATGCAGAATTGGGCAAAGCACATAAACTGATAAAATAAGCACATTTTTAAAGAGGAAAAAAACAGAAATTTGTTTTAATTGGGATACATTTGGGGAATTCCTAAAGAAATGATTTAAGATTCCTAAAAAGCTTACTTTGAAACAAAGTAATTCCATTTTTCACTTGATCATTGCCCCATTGATGCCCTGGTGACTCAGGCCCCGCTGCCCATGAGGCTCACTTATTGTAATTCCCTATTCTGTGGGGTTCCAGAAGTGCTTCTCTGATGCTTGCATCTTGTTCAGAATGCAGCAGGGTGGCCGCTTTCTGGTTTGGGCAGTTGTGATCATATTACACCTGCCCTACGTTCTCCACTTTAACTACCTGTAGAGTGGTGGATTGCATTTAAGATTGTGTTGCCATTTTCAAGGCCCTGAACAGTATAGGCCCAGGTTATATTTGTGACCTGCTCCTCAAGCCTCACGCTGATTGTTATCTGCACCCACAAAACGCTCGCTATTTGGGGATCCTGCCATTGCACCTTAAGGCCCTTTTTACACGGACCATGGAGGGCAGGGAGCTGGCCCACTGTACCTGGCCCAGAGACCCAGAGACACTGGGCATTTGCAAGCCCAAGGAGATAGTCGAGCAGACTCTTGGGAGCCAGAGTTATTGTTGAGAGACTTATACTATTGTTGCTGTGGGACTTGTGTGAAGTATGAAAGGCTGAAGCCTGGGACTATGATACCTGTGAATTGAATGAAACAGAGCTAATTCCATCTCTACCTGCCTCCATCCATCTCCACACACGGAGCAACCCGGCTGTAACAGGTTGTGTCCAGCCCAGGGTGAGCCCTTGCAAGATTAAGCCCCTCAAAAGTCAGCCCACTTGGGAATTAGCTCATACAAGTCTCACAGTAACAATATTATAAGTTTCTCAACAATAAGAGTAACCTCACTAATGCCAGGAAAATGCAACATACATACACACCCCAGCAACCCTGGCCCTACCTAGCCCCAACTCCAGCCAGGCTCCAGTCCTCTGGCTCCCAATAGTCTCTCAGAGAGTCTGCTAAGCTAGCTTCTTGGGCTTGCAAATGCCCAGTGTTCATGGGTCTCTGGGCCAGGTACAGTCCCTCTGGCTCCAGACCCCTTTAGTCTAGATAGAGCTTTTCCAGGTTGCAACCATGCCTCAACCTTGTCCTAGGCCCCAGGCCTCTCCACCTAGTCCACAGCACTCACCAACAGAGCTGCCCGCCTTCAGTACCTTGGAGAGGGTAGAGACTTGTCCCTGGCTGCCCAGTCTATCTCAGCAGCCGAGCCTTCAGCACCCTGGAGAGGTCTCCTGCTGAAGAGGCAGAGAGCTCCTCTCAGATCTGCTGTCAGACCTAGACTGAAGCCTTCTCCGGCTTTCCTCTCTTTATAAAGCTCAAGGGGGCGTAGCTAGCCCTTCAGGACTCCAGCCTTTAAAGTGTCAGTACCCTGCCACTCTCCCAATTGTCTTTTGACTGGAGTTTGTCTCCTGTTTCAGGGTGGGGCTCTCCAAGCCCTTGTTCAGCTGATTACTTGGTGCCCTCCAGCCAATCCACTTCCAGCTGGCACCCTGGCACTCTTAAAGTGGCCTCAGCCCTGGCAGGATGCTTCCTGCCACACCAGCTTTTCACCAGTTGCTCCATGTGTGAAGATGGGTGGAGATGAGTGGGTCGCAGGAGCACATGCCCACCCACCACCACTTTTACACAGGCGCTCCCTCACGTGTTCCCTAGGTGGACATGCAGGGGAGCATCTCGTGTAAAAATGACTTCTGTTGGCAGGTGACCAGACCTTTGCTGTGATAGGCCCCTCAGTGTGAAACTCCTTCCCTCTAAATATCTGTCCCAGTTCCTCCCTCCTCACTTTTAAAAACACCTGAAGCCTTATTTATTCTTGTTAGGATCCACAGCTAGTTCCCCTTAATGTGTTTTTCCTTCCTCATTACCGTACCCTTTTAAAGTGTTTTATACAGATTTACATTTTAAATTAATTTTATATATTTATGTTGTAAAATGCTCTGATCACCTCTCGGGGAGGAGGGGGAACACTAAAAGTAAAAATTATTATCATCATTTCCATTTTAGGTGACAAGAATAGCACATTTCATCTTGGAAGCGTTTCCTTCCATTTTGTGCCTCCTCCATAACTCTCTGTTGGGCACCAACCTTCCGTAATCTATGTACATGGGTGTAATTATTGTGGGTGATACATCCCCCGCAAAGCTAGGGGTGTAGGGGATAGCAATAGTTCTACCACTCACTAGATTATGCACTTGAGAAAGGGATGCAGCTTTATTCTCCTGTGCAGCAGTATACGGATGAGTGTGGGAGCATGCCTCACAGCCATGCTTCCTGGCCTCAGCTGCTAGAAAAACAGCCTTCAGCTGATGCCCCCCTCCAGGAGGAGAGCCCTGCGCTTTCCCCCACCATCCTCCTGCTGGGATCAATTGAGAAAGGGGGGCTTGTCCCCCTCCACCCCCACTCCGTCAGTGCCCCCCTCCCCTAGTCGTTCCCCACCATCTTCCACAAAGTTTGGGAGACTGTTACGCCACTGAAAGGGAATCACATCAGGTGTATATTATATTAATTATTAATAATAATAATTATTATTATTTATATAGCATAAGCAATGTACCTGGCACTGTACAATCAATACTTACGGACAGATCCCTACCCCCAAGGGTCTTACAATCTAAGAGACAAGGGAGGTGACAAACATCAGGAGAGATAAGAGTACATTCATGCTGGAATCTAGAGCACATTCATCTTAGCAGAAAGTGTCCAGCTGGTTGCACAAAGACTTGCATCACCTTATATGGCCTTGTCTCCACAACATGGAAGATATGAAGCAATCAGCCCTTGTCTCCTTTTGATGGCCAGAATTCCAAAGCATCCCACAGCTACTGTGGAGAGCAATGCCTCATGAGGGAAAGATCCTCCATTATTCTCAAAACGGCTCTTGCTATTTTCAAATTTTGGCTGTTCCATTTGGGTGCCAAAGTGGGAACTGTATTCTTGTGGGATTGTAGTCTGAGCTGTGAGTGCTGGCCGACAACTTCTCAGCCTAGTCCAACCCAGATGTCTCCAACTTCTCATTGAAACCTTCAGCCACTTAGATCAATGATAGACTTGTAACTTACTTTACGGGTTAGGCCAAAATGTTCCCTACCACAAGCAGGTTACTCTATAACTGCCAACAAGAGACTGTCAACATTTTCTGATCCGTGTCCCCCCACCCACCCCAGTCAGGAAAAGGAATTTTTTTTAAAAAAAAAAATCTTATTTCCCACAGAAAACATTTTTGAAACACTTTTTACCTAATTATTTTGGGTTTGAGAATCCAATAATTCATCAATATCCAGAATTCCACTTTCCATAGACCTGAACATTTCCCCCACTTTACAGAAATAAAAATTGCCACGTTTTGAGAAGTCTGAAAAATATCATAAGTAGGCAACGCTTTCCAATTCAAACACTTTGAAGTGAAAACATTAGTGACTGCTTTGATAGCTTCCATGAAATGCAGACCCAGATTTCTTTTTTTCAGCTGCAATAACTCTTGTACCTTCCTCTCCAATAGCTGGCACCAGCTATCATTTGTGATGGGATGCAGGAATGGACGGACTTCTGATCCGAGAAATCCAGGTCAGTCATATAATCTCATTTCAGCGGTGCCTCTTTGCAACATAGACAATGTCACAACAATTTAAGTCTTCTAGAAGGACACGCTGTTCCCGTGAAACAACAGCCAATGAGACTTTCATGGCAGAGCTCTGGATTCTGTGGCTAGTGTGCCAGGGCTGTGCAGAACATTAGTCATTATAATATACGATTATATTTTGTAGTAGAAAAGCAACTTTGCTTGAAGCAGTTTGGGTTTAGTGGCTTTGGTTTCTCTCCTGCAGTCCTGGCAGAAGACTGCCTGTCAGGCAAGACTCCAGATTGCAAGTGGAGTTTGATAGGTTGCTTGCAATAACCTCATAATCTACTTTTTTCTTTCCTTACTCTGCCTCCAGCTTGGGTAGTCCAGCTCCTAGTTTCTCCGTTGCATTACTTCATGGCTGGAATTTCAAATCAATGAGGTGCCAGATGGCAGCTCCTGCTGAAGCCCGCATCCCACATACTCACCTGCATATCAGAGGTCAGCACTGCTCCTGTTTTACTGACTGAGCATTTGGCTACATCTCTGAACAGCAGAATTACAGAGCTGTGTTGCTTACAAGCGACCTCTGCTTGCAGAAGCCAACTGATTGGATATTTGCTGATGTGTGCCCCTTGCAATCTATCAGTGATGACCTCCTCCCTTTTAAGCCTTGCTTAAAAGACTGTATGTTTCCAAATCTGGCTCTAGAACTGTGTCATGCCTAGCCCGGTGATATAAGCAGTATCCCTCCTCTGACCCAGTTAAAATATGTGATCAGCTATTATGCCTTCCCATGTTAGCACTGCAAATACCAGCCATGACTTTCTTCATGTGAAGCAGCGCCGTAGTGCATGTGTATGAATTTACAGACATAAGTCAAGGATGGTCTGCTGGGGGAACAAGGATAGCATTAAAAAAATATTTGATCATTCCAACAAACTCCCAAACAGTCTATAGAGTCACACATGATCATAAGAACATAAGAAGTACCATACTGGGTCAGACCAGCCATCCCTCTGGCTCACCATCCTGTCTTTGACAGTGGCCAGCTCTGGTAGCTCAAGAGCCGTACATATGCAGGTAATGGGAGTGTGATCCATCTCCTGTTGACCACTCCCAACTACCAGTAGCCAGGCATTTAAGCCCCAAGTAGAAGGCGTTTATGGCTCTATCCTCTTAAGCATTTGTCCAGTTTCTGTTAGGGATGTGCAAACAGGTCGGAATTCGGATGTTCGGCCATTCGACTGTTTGGACTAAAAACTTAGTTTGGGTTCATGGGTTTGGTCCGGCGGACTTCAGACTTTCCTGAACATTTGGAAAGTTCAGCACCACTGGGAGGCTTGGGGCACTCCAAGGACACCCAGGGGGGCCCGTGGCAGCATGGCAGGCCATCAGAGACCCAGAAGCAGCAGCAGCAGAGACTGGAAAGGCTTGGCGCTTGGCACCTTGGGTTGTCCAGACAGGCAGGCTTGGCACTTGGCCCTTGGGGGTGCCAGTGGTGCCAGGGATAGCCGTCAGAGACCCAGCAGTAGCAGTAGACACTGGGAAGGCTCAGCGCTTGGCCCCTGGGGGTGCCCATGATGCCAGAACTGACTGTCAGACATCCAGCAGCAGCAGAGACCAGGAAGGCTTGGCACTTGGCAGCCTGGGTTGCCTGTTCAGGCAGGTTTGTCACTTGGCCCCTGGGGGTGCCTGTGGCATCAGGGCTAGCAGGCTGTCTGATACCCAGAGGTGGCAGCAGCAGCAGAAACAGGGAAGGCTTGGTGCTTGGCACCCCAGGTTACCTGGGCAGGCAGACTTGGTGCTTGGACCCTGGGGGTGCCCGTGGTGCCAGGGATGGCTGACTGAGACCCAGCAGTAGCAGCAGCAGAGGCCAGGAAGGCTTGGGGCTTGGTTGATGGCACCCATAGGGGTCAGGGCATTGCAGGATGGCATCAGTGGAGCAGTGGCAGAGACCCGGCCAGGGCTTGGTGGCTGGCACCCCTGCTTGGCTAGGCATTGGAGGCTGGCATCGGTGGAGCAGCAGCAGAGGCCTGGCAAGGGCTTGGTGGCTGGCAGCTCTGCTTGGCTGGGTGTTGCAGGATTCCAGGCATTGGTGGGGTAGTTGCATACAAAGAAGTGGAATGACAGCCCTCCCTGCCTGGAACGTAGGCCCCGCCCCAGAACCCTGATGGTGGGTCCTCGGACTAGAGTGGCAGTTTCTAGATGACATGGATAGACATCCCCCCCATACCTGTAACATAAGCCCCAGAACCCTGATAGTGGGTCCTGGGGCTGGAGTGGCTGGCTGCTTCTTGATGCAGTGGAATGACCACTCCCCATGAGTAGAATGATGGCCCCAGAACCCTGATGGTGGGTCCTGGGACTAGAGTGGCAGCTTCTAGATGATGTGGATAGACAGCCCCCCCCCCATGCCTGTAATGTAGGCCCCAGAACCCTGATGGTGGGTCCTGGGGATGGAGTGGCTGGCTGCTTCTTGATGCCATGGAATGACAGTTTCCCATGAGTGGAATGATGGCCCCAGAACCCTGATGGTGGGTCCTGGAACTAGAGTGGCAGCTTCTAGAAGAAGTGGAATGACAGCTCCCCATGAGTAGAATGAAGGCCCCAGAATCCTGACGGTGAGTACTGGGACAAGAGTGGAAGCTTCTAGATGACATGGATGGACATCCCCCTGTGCCTGTAATGTAGGCCCCAGAACCCTGATGGTGGGTCCTGGGGCCAAAGTGCTGCTGGCTGGCTGCTTCTTGATGTGCTGGAATGACAGCTCCACATGAGTGGAATGATGTCCCCAGAACCCTGATGGTGTGTCCTGGGACTGGAGTGACTGGCACCCCTTCTTGGCCGGGTGTTGCAGGCTGCCAGCAAGGCATCAGTGAAGCAGCAGCAGAGGCCAGGCCAGGGCTTAGTGGTTGACACCCCTGCTCGGATGGGCATTGCAGGCTGGCTGGCATCGGCCGAGCAGCGGCAGAGGCTTGGTCACGATTCAGTGGATGGCACCCCTACTTGGCCGGGCGTTGCAGGCTGGAATCCTACTTGACTGAGCTCAAGAAGCTCTATTGCAAATTGGACAAGCCTTGCCCAGTGGTAAATCTCATGGACACCCAGTCCCTGACCGCTGACGTACTCATCTGAGCTATGTCCATCTACAAGAGAGAGGCACAAATGACTGACATGCAGTACCAGAAGCAGTAGTAGACATTAGATTGCCTGGGTACAGGAACTGTGGTTGGCACCCCTGCTCATCTGGGCATTGCAGGCTGGCTGCCATTGGTGGAGCAGAAGCAGAGTCCCAGCCAGGGCTTGGTGGTTGGCACCCCTGATTAACCAGGTGTTGCAGGCTGGCTGGCATTGGCGGAGCAGCAGCTGAGGCCTGGCCAGGGCTCGGTGGCTGGCACCCTTACTTGGTCAGGTGCTGCAGGCTCACTGGCCTCGATGTGGGACACTTGAGGAGAATGAAGTAAAATGACAGCCCTCCCTGCCTGGAATGTAGGCCCCAGAACCCTAATGGTGGGTCCTGGGGCTGGAGTGACTGGCATCCCTACTTGGCCAGGCATTTCAGGCTGGCTGGCATCAGTGGAGCAGTGGCAGAGGCCCAGCTAGGGCTCGGTGGCTGGCACCCCTGCTCGGCCGGGAGTTGCAGGCTGGCTGGCATCAGCAGAGCAGTGGCAGAGGCCCAGCCAAGACTTGGTGGTTGGCACCCCTATTTGGCCGGGCATTGCAGGCCAGCTGGCCTCTGTGAGGGACACTTGCAGACAACAAAGTGGAACGACAGCCCGCTCTGCCTGGAATATAGGCCCCAGAACCCTGATGGTGGATCCTGGGGCTGGAGTGGCTGGCACCCTTACTTGGCATGGGATTTCAGGCTGGCATCAGCAGAGCCCAGAAAAGGCCCAGCCAGGGCTTGGTGACTGGCACCCCTGCTCGTCCTGGCATTGCAGGCTGGCTGGCATCAGTGGAGCAGCGGCAGAGGCCTGGCCAGGGTTCAGTGGCTGTCACCCCTGCTCAGCCAGGCATTGAAGACTGACTGGCATTGATAGAGCAGCGGCAGAGGCCTGGCCAGGGTTCAGTGGCTGTCACCCCTGCTCAGCTGGGCATTGCAGGCTGGCTAGCAGGCATCAGTGGAGCAGTGGCAGAGGCCCGGCCAGGGCTTGGTGGCTGGCACCCCTGCTCGGCTGGGCGTTGCAGGCTGGCTGGCATTGGTGGAGCAGCAGCAGAGACCTGGCCAGGTCTCGGTGGCTGTCACCCCTGCTCAGCCAGGCATTGCAGGCTGGCTGGCATCAGCGGAGCAGCCGCGGAGGCCCGGCCAGGGATCGGTGGCTGGCACCCCTACTTGGCCGGGCGTTGCAGGCTGGAATCCTACTTGACTGAGCTCAAGAAGCTCTATTGCAAATTGGACAAGCCTTGCCCAGTGGTAAATCTCATGGACACCCAGTCCCTGACCGCTGACGTACTCATCTGAGCTATGTCCATCTACAAGAGAGAGGCACAAATGATTGACATGCAGTACCAGAAGCAGTAGTAGACATTAGATTGCCTGGGTACAGGAACTGTGGTTGGCACCCCTGCTCATCTGGGCATTGCAGGCTGGCTGCCATTGGTGGAGCAGAAGCAGAGTCCCAGCCAGGGCTTGGTGGTTGGCACCCCTGATTAACCAGGTGTTGCAGGCTGGCTGGCATTGGCGGAGCAGCAGCTGAGGCCTGGCCAGGGCTCGGTGGCTGGCACCCTTACTTGGCCAGGCATTGCAGGCTGGCTGGCATCAGTGGAGCAGCGGCAGAGGCCTGGCCAGGGTTCAGTGGCTGTCACCCCTGCTTGGCTGGGCATTGCAAGCTTGCATCCTGATATCTGGATGACAACAAGCTATTCTGCCAATTGGTCAAGCCTTGCTCAGTGGCAGCAGCAGCAGATATTGGATTGCCAGGTCACAGAATAGGGCTAGCAGGCTGTCTGATACCCAGAGGTGGCAGCAGCAGCAGACATTGGATTGCCAAGGCACAGAACCCGTGGAACAGCAGAGATGGCAGCAGCAGGATTTGCCTGGGCACAGCACCCATGGAGCCAGGATCGTAGGATTTTCCAGGAAAGAGCTTCCATACAGCAGCAGATGGCAGCAGCAGGATTGTGTAGGCACATTTGGATTTGTCAGGGCAGAGCACCCATGGGCCAGCAGACAGCAGCAGCAGGATGAGCAGGCCAGTAGGGCACATCACCCAAGGTTGCCAGGGCAGTCAGACAGGCACCTTGGCATGAGAGGCAGGCAGGCCAGGTCAGGGCTTCAGCTTTGCCTACAGGGAGGGTATACAGGCACTTTGGCATGAGCATGGGAAGGCAAACTGAGGCAAGCTTTGATCTTGGCCATCTGGGTGGGCGGGCAGTCAGGCAGCGTGGCATGAGCATGGGAAGGCAGACTGAGGCAGGGTTTAATCTTGGTCACCTGGGTGGGCGGACAGACAGGAAGTGTGGCATGAGCAGAAGGCAGACTGAGGCAGGCTTTAATCTTGGCCACCTGAGCTGGAGGAAATACAGGCATCGAGACATGAGCATGGGAAGGCAGACTGAGGCAGGCTTTGATCTTGGCCACCTGGGCGGGCGGGCAGATAGGCAGCGTGGCATGAGCATGTGAAGGAAGACTGAGGCAGGGTTTGATCTTGGCAACCTGGGCGGGCGGGCATACAGGCAGCGTGGCATGAGAGGCAGTAGGGAAGGCAAGTTGGGACCTTGGCAGAGCACTCAGATAGACTGGCAAAGACTGTGAAGCGTGAGAGAGGGAGAGCCAGTCAGATAGGTGGGCTGAGATCATCTAGCAGTCAGTGGTTCTCAAACTGTGGTCCGCGGACCCCTGGGCATCTGCAATGCACCCCCAGGGGGTCTGCAGGCCTGTTCTTGCATCCTGGCACCACCAGAACTACTGCGTCTGTGACCTGGCGCCACCGGAACTACTGCACTTGTGTCGGCATTCTGTCGGGCGCATGAGGCAGGCAGCTCAGAAAAACGCGGGTGCAGCAGCAGCAGCACAGATTTGAAGACACTCAGTCAGTGGGGTGAGATCAGACAGCAGAGGAGCAAGTGAGTCTTGATTTTAAACCGGGGGGAGGGAGGGAAGAGAAACGGCGGCGCGGGGAGCAAGTAGCTGCAAAGATCTTGAATTGATTTTAAACCGGGGGGTAGGAGGGGAGAGAAGCGGCGGTGAGGGGAGCAAGTGGCTGCAAAAGTTTTGAATTGATTTTAAACCAGGGGGAGAGGGGCGAGAGAAGCAGCTGTGGGGGGAGCAAGTGAGTAAGAGGCTGCAAAGGTCTTGATTTTAAAC
>QEPC01012762.1:1592106-1603628 GCA_003113815.1 Sphenodon punctatus
TTTTTTTTTTTTTTTTTTTGCCCCCAGCTGAAATGTGACCTTTTTGTCTCTGCCTGAAAATTATTCTAAAAATCTTGAACATTCCAGGTTTAAACAAAGTGAGATGAAGAGCCTTGTTACTGACCTGCTGCCATGCTGCTGTGTATGAATGATGTGACCGGTTTGAAAATGTCTGTCCAAGGAAATTAGTAATGGACAAGCTGCAGAAGCTCCATCATCCCTCTAGCAACCTCCTGTCTCTTACAGTGGTAGCACCCAGTGCTTTTAGAGAAAAATGCCAGAGACCCATGCACTTAGTAGACTTGAGATAATCAGCCCCATCATTGGGTGTTTTTAAATGAGCAGGGCTTGAGGCGGGTCCGTGGCCGCTGGATGGCACAGCTGCTGAGCGGGGAGGGATTCTAATGGGAGACTCACAGGGTGGCCACCATGCCCATGCAACCAGCCTCCAGGCACGCCCTCCACCACGGATCGACCCTGAAAACAACACACATGGGGCAGCCATTCCCCCTTCCCGTGCCTGGTAACACCCCCCAACCCAACCCCCGCCCAAATGTTCTCCCTCTGCCACGGCACAGCCGCAGACGCCATGAAAGCAGGAAACCACAGCAGCCAGTAACCCTTTCCTGCCCAGGTACTGCTGCAGCTGCTGGCAGTCCCAGGAAACAATGGAAGCACATACTGGGGGGGACATGCAGGAAGCTGCCGTCCAAGCTGCTGTCCTCCAGGGTGTTGGTTCTTCTCTCTTCAGCGCTGGCGCAAGGATTATTGCCGCCCTAGGCAAACCCCTGCACGTGCGCCCCTTGCACAACCAGTGCACACATTGCAAACCTCACGCGCAACCCACACATGTTACGCACAACCCCCCCATGTGCACACACCTAGCATGCAACATGCCCATGCACAGCCTGATTCTCGGGCACTGAGGGCTGGTAGCCCCACACCTCCCTGTCCCCCGATCCAGCCACAGAGCTTATCAATGGTGGCGGTAGCATCTGAATTGACCCCCGTCAACATACAGGAGAAGCAGTGACAACAGCTGGGTCAGGGGCAGGAGAGACGACAGCGGAAGCTGGATCAGGGGTAGAGCCACCCAGGGGGCATTCTCCCAGCTGCCGATCCAGTGCAGAACTTATTGGCAAGGCTGCCTAGGGCGACAAGTTGGAGGGGGCACATCTCCATTCCCATCCACCACAGAGCCTATTGCCGCTGGCAGCAGCAGGGCAGCTTGATCAGGAGCACAAGAGTCGCCCCCTTCAAGTTGGCACCCTAGGTGGCCACCTGAGCTGCCTTAATGGTAGCAGATCCATAATCTGGGCCCTCCTCTTCCTGAATACACCCTTTAAGCACTCCCATCCCCAACTTCTAAGCAGCCCTTGGAGCTTGTACTCATTTTCAAAAGTGGGCCCTGAGAGGGAAAAGTCCCCACCCTGATTGAATTGAGAACCTCCAAAACTCAAGACGTGTGCTTGAGAGCTAGGCTCTGAAAGACTCATGTAGCCCTTCTGGATTAAGCACGGGAAGAAAAGGGGGGGGGGGGTCAGAACTCCCCCACCCAGCGACTTTTGCCTGCCTAGCACTAGCATCCAGCAGACAGTTCCAATGGCATTTGTAGGTCCCAGAGCCCCTCTTGTAGGCCTGCTAATAGAAAGTTCTTTTAAGCCTTTTATGGGAGCGAGTGCAAATTGCTCTTTTTATTAGGGCCGCAAATCTCCAGACTCAGAGCCTGCAAAGCCAGGGAAGAAAGTAAAAAGTGCGACAAACGGCCTCCCCGGCTCCTTCTCACAGCAAACGTTTATGGGGAGCCTCATAAAAATAGTTTATAAATACAATAGAAAGTGCTTAGCTGGAAGGCAGTTAACTGGGGCTGAGTAGCTCAAGTCTCAATGGCCAGCAGGGTAGAATGAAGATGGAACAGCGCGTTCCATCAGCCACAGGATGCGTACACCAGTGACTCCAATTCGCTGTACACCTTCCCTCTAGGAATATTACTAATGCCACAGTTAAACTAGAGATGAAAGCAGGCAGCAGCGAATCCTGCTGAGGGAATAGATTAAGTAGCAATAAGCTTCAAAGACTGAGAAGAGAATCCAAAACCACACTGTGATGGTACCACTGAGATGTCCTTTCAGGCCCAGGCCCAGGGGGAACTAGGCAGGTTTTTGCAAGGGTGCAGCCCCTGAGACACAGGCATACCTTCCAATATCTGAAGCAGCCAAAAAGCACAAGCCAGGCAGGGCTTGTCCTTTTTGGCTGCTTCAAAGATTGGACGATAATAAGCCCCACCCCTCAACAAATAAACTCCTCCCCCTCACACACCAGCCAAAGTGTCAAGCAAGGACCTGGCTGCTAATAAGCCTCAGGGAAGGCTCACAGTTGGGCATAGCTCTCCAAGTGAGCTGGGAGAACTAATAACTATAAAAGGCTGATCTGGATGCTCTGGAGAGGCTATGGGAGCCTTCCTCTGGGCTAGGGAGGCCTCCAGAAAGGGGCCCAGACTCTGTTGTACGCAGGGCAGTCTAGCCGGAAAAGCCAAGCCAGGGAGGCTCAGGTCTGGTCAGGAGAAGCCAGATGTCAAGTGGCTGAAGCAATGGAAGCAGCTCAACAGAGGTGGTTGGGAGACAGACCAGCAAGAAGCTTGCCACAAGGAGGCTCTAGCTGGGAAACTCAGTGGTGAAGGAGCACTGTAAGAAAAGAAAATTGAACTGAGAAACTCTGGCTCTGCTGAGTAATTTGGGGAGAGAGTTTGCAGGGCCACCCTTAGGCAGGGGCAACAGGGCTGCTTATCTGGAGCCCTGCACTTTGGAGGGCCCCACATGAAGCACTGCCCTAGAGTCCCATTGATGCTCATCCTGGGGGGACCCAGGAGCCCCAACAACACTACCGCTGTTCCTGTGGGGCCCTGCCAATGCTCCTGAGGTTTATGGACATGGTGCTCCTCCTGGGGGGCCCTTGGATAGGTCTGTCAGGTGGCAGCAGGAGCTCCTTGGCTCTCCAGGGGTTGCCAGGGGGAGGATAGCTAGACTGTGCTGAAGCAGGGAGGCAGGCAGTGCCGGCCCGAAGCATGTGCCACCGGCGCCCAGGCATATGTCCCTGCAGCTAGGAGGCCCCGCACCCCCCTGACCCGACCCCGCTCACCCATACGACGGAGGAGGCAATGCCCCGGCCCAAACCCCCACCCCGGATGCTGCTGCAGCAATGCCTGGCTCGGACTCCGCTATCCCAGGCTGGGATTGCAGAGCCTGGGCCGGGCACTGCTGCAGCTGCCTGCAGCAGCAGCCGGGGGAGTCGGGCCGGGACATCGCCTCCTCCACGTGGCCTCCTGTCCCCTCCCGGCAGCAGCAGTGGCAGCAAAAGGAGAGGAGGAGGAAATGCCGACCCCGCCCGGAGCCCGGCCCTCCCAGGAGCTCCCTCCCTTCTTCCCCATCCCTCTGGGATAAAGATCCTTCCCCCCTGATTATTCCCCCATTTCTTCTCCCCTAGGATCCTCCATATTCCCCCCCAGGACAAGAGTCCTCTTCCTTCCCCCCCTAGGGTCCCCATCCCTGCCCCCCACCCCAGGATCCCTCTGCCCCTTTCCTGCCCCCCTAGGGTCCCCCATATTCCCCCTAGGGTCCCCATCCCTGCCCCCCACCTCAGGATCCCTATGCCCCTTTCCTGCCCCCATAGGGTCCCCCATATTCTCCCCTAGGATCCCCATCCCTGCCACCCACCCCAGGATTCCTCTGCCCCTTTCCTTCCCCCCTAGGGTCTCACATATTCCCCTCTAGGGTCTCCATCCCTGCCCCCCACCCCAGGATCCCTCTGCCCCTCTCCTGCCCCCCTAGGGTCCGCCATATTCCCACCCCCAGGGCAGGAGTCCTCTTCCTTCCCCACCCCCAGGGTCCCCATCCCTGCCTCCCTCAATTTGGGTGTAGAAATTGAGAAAACTTAATGCTGAAAAGTGAAAAATCTTTGTTGCTGGATTTTTGGAGGCTCCGTCTACAATGGACAAGTCCCTCCCGAGAGCTCTGCCAGGGCTCTGCCTACAATGGACAAGCCCCTCCCTAGAGCTCTGCCAGGGCTCTGCCTACAATGGACAAGCCCCTCCCTAGAGCTCTGCCAGCCATGAGGTTTCACCGGCCTTTGGGGCCCTGCAGCAAGGCTTGGCACATGGCCCCTCAAACCCTTGGGCCGGCCCTGGGGCCAGGAGTACTGTGTATGGACATAGCAGGACCTACCCATTTGTATAGCACTCATCCAGACCGGCAGAGTCTGCCTCCTTACTCCAGTTCAACCCAGCCACCAACATCCTGGTAAGTCCTGGAGATCCCTGAGAGCTCCTGCTGCCCCCACAACTCAGCTCCCCACAACAGCAGCAATTAGAGGAACAGGATATGATTGGGATGATGCAGGTGATTTGCTAAACCTGCAGCAGAGTCAGTTTACAGCCCATCCCACAATGAGTGTTAATGTAGATGAGAAATTAGCCCTCTATTTGGGGTCACTCCATGGAGCCTGCTTGCAGCCGCCACTCATAGGTTTCGTGTGACGAACCAGACAGACAGGCAGGCATTCCCCCGCACCGTGCTCCATGCACCCTCCACCACCAAGACGTAGTCGCTCCCCGACTGCTCTAGGCACTCCATCCAGGACTGAGGACCCTATGGTTCTGGCAGACCTGTATGCACATGGTGGAGGCTGTGCGCAGCCGCAGCCGCGCACCCTAACAGACGGGAGGCGGCCACATTTGCCTGCATCAGCCAGCATTCACCACACAGCTGACTCCACATTCCTCATGGTGGGTGGGTGGTGGGTACGGGCAAACATCTGGTGGCCACCTAATACATGGGCAGGTGGCCACCCATCGGGAGGGGGGTAATCTGGGCTACTGTCTCATCTGTTTTCACCCAAACACACACACACACACACCCCGTCCCTCATTTGTACATCCCACACCCACCCAGGTCCTTACATCACACATCCATCCTTTCTCTCTCGCACTCTCTCTCTCACCCACACACGCTCTAAGCCTTTCTCAAACACACAGTTAGCCCCCTGGTCTCCCATAAGCACAGACACAGCTAGCCTCTTGCTTGCCCTTCATGCCCACACAACTGCTCCCCCTCTCTCTCACATATACACAACCAGCCCCCTCAGTCGCACCTTTTTCACTCTTTCACACACGCAGCCCACCATCCCCTCAAAAGATTGCCCTAATATGATTTTGTGCGACCGAGGGCTTACAAAAATAACTTCTTGATATTCTGAAGCAAGCACCAGTCTGCCAACTGTTAAAGGGGCATGGCTACAGGGGCAATGCAAAGAAAGACTCGTGGAGCATGACTGCACCAACCTATGCCCTTTTTGCAAAAAAACAACAACAAAAAACCTCTTTAAACAGCTCAGAAGCAGCCACAAAATATAGCTGTAGGCATTCACCACTTGCAGGAACATCTGTTCAGAGAAGGCCGCTCACCCCAGGCACAGGCACTGGTCTCTTAGCTCTCTCATTCTGGCCCCAGAATCCATTTCTGCCCCAATTCTGGCAGCTTTAGGGAAGTTCTGGACTCCTGTGCTCACGCATTTACCTCTCTTAAAACTATAGACTTTTACCCTTGTGCATGGCCAAGGGTATGCCATGGCCAAGCCAAGGGTAAGCTTAGGCAAGAAAGCCCTACTTTCACAACTTGAGCTCATTAAAACAGCTCGGAGGTATATGTTTAAAAGCGAGATATCCCCGTTCTTTTTACCTGTAGGCAAGCCTCCTGCCATCAACCCAGGCACAGACTCACCTTCTGTTCTCCCCTTTTCCTCTGGAAGCTCAAGCAACCTGCTAAGCCTGAAACAATAATTAATCCATCAACCATCAGCATCCTCTTCCTCATTGGTGGTTGAAAACAATATTTATTTCAGCTTCTAAGGAATATTTAGGACACAGCTGCAGGGAGCTGGGAGCCGGTTGGGCTCACCCCCACCCCGCCCCGCCCTGACCCACACCATTGTTGCTGCTGCCGTGGGAGCTGAGAGCCGGTTGGGCTTGCCCCCTCTTTGGCGCTGCTTTCCCATTGTGGGTCTGGGAGCCAGCGCGCACGGATTCCACCCCTCCTCCCGGTGTGAGAGGGAGAGGGGCGGGGCTTCATCTGCCACCTTGTGGCTTCCAGTGGGGCGCCGGCCCCAGTAGGGGCTTTAAAGCGTCGTGCCTTCTTATGGCTGCACCACACCGCTACAGGGGGCTGGGAGCCGATTGGGCTCGCCCCCACCCTGACCCACCCCATTGTTGCTGCTGCCACGGGGGCTGAGAGTCGTTTGGGCTCATCCCCTCTTTGGCGCTGCTTTCCTGTTGTGGGGCTGGGAGGCAGTGTGCACGGATTCCATCCCCTCCTCCCGGTGGGAGAGGGAGATGGGTGGGGCTTTGTCTACCGTTTTGCGGCTTCTGGCGGGGCACCGGACCCAGTACGGGCTTAAAGCGGTGTGCCTGCTGGCAGCATTCCTAAGGGCTGAACCAAAGGGCCCTTGGGCGAGGCCCTTGGCGGGACTTGCGGGGTTTGGGGTATAAGGCTCTGTGTTTGGACTAGGAGGTTTTGTATAGGGAAATAGGTGGGAGGTTCAAGGGGTATTATATTTGGTGGGGTGGGGGGATTTATTGTGTTAGGGTTAGGGAATGTATGGTGGAGGGGAGAAAGATTGGGGTTCAGGGGGGTATTGGGGAATACGTTGGGGTGGGTGGGAATCTCCCTTCATGCCAAGGTGGGGCAGCCTGGGGGAGGGGGATCAGGGTGGGAGGGGGTCACCCGCGGGGGAGGGCACAGCCATAGGGGTCGTGAAAGGACGGGGGAGATATGGTCCCAGTGGGAGGGGTGTGAGATCAGTGAAGTGGGACAGATGCTTGGTGCATGTCCCGCTCGCTACCTCCCAGGCAGATGGGCAGGTGGTTCTTGGTCAGAAGGCCCCCGATCCTGTGCTGGTGCTAGTGAATGCAAGATCGGTGGCTAATAAAGCAACAACTGTCCAGGAGATGATCCTGGACTATGCCACTGATCTCGTATGCATCATGGAAACCTGGCTGGACAATGAGTTGGGGCCTATTCTGGCTGACCTTGTTCTGGCCGGGTATGCCATGCAACATCAGCCATGAATGGAGGGATGGGGGAGCGGTGTAGCCATGATTTTTAAAATGCAATGGTCAGTGCAGAGGTATCCAGTGCAATCTATATCAGGTACGGAGGCTCTACACCTTGTGTTTGATTTGGCAGGTGACAGTTTGGGAGTGCTGCTTGTCTACTGTGCACCTACCTGTGCAGTAGCCTCCCTGCATGCTCTAGCAGAGATGGTGTCAGGGGTGGTGTTGAGGTCCTCAAAGACGTTAGTCTTGGGGGACTTCAACATTCATGTCAACGCTGATCCTGCGGGAGCATAGTGTGAGTTCATGGCCACCATGGCAACCATGAACCTGTCTCAGAGGGTGATCAGCCCAACACACCATGGGGGACATACCTTGGACCTTATGTTTTGCACTGACCTTGAGGCGGGTGTTCCATTAGTAGGGGAGATATCAACTGTGCCCTTGCTCCTGGAGCATGTCTGCCTCCAGAAAGTTGCAGAACCGATTTGAATGGTTCACCCCCGGAGGCTGATAGAACCGGAGCGATTCCAAAGGGCTCTGGGTGAGATACTCTCTGACCTTGAAGACCGTCTCATTGATGACCTTGTCATACTGTGGAACACTCTGCTGACTGACTGAGGCCATCGATGTCCGTTGCCCAGGCAGCAGCTCCATAGGCCACCTTGGTTTTCCGAAGAATTGCAGTTGCTGAAATGAGAAGGGTGGTGGTTAGAGCGATGGTGGTGTTGTTCTCATGCTGAAGTCAACAGATTGCGTCATAGAGCCAGTTTACGGGCCAATGTCGTGGCTATGCAGGCAGCAAAGAAGGAGTTCTTTGTTGCCCTCATAGCATTGGCAAAATCTCATCCAGCGAAGCTTTTCCGGGTGATGCGGGGCTGGTCAGTCCAGCCTCCCTTCACCTGGGAATTGAGTCATTTACTGTCCGTTGTGACATGTTTGTAGATTATTTTGTGGAGAAAATCATTCGTATTCACCAAGACTTCAACGCTGCAATTGATATACAAGAGGAACTGGGGGTTATGAAAGCCCTGCCTTCTCCGATTGTATGGGATCAATTTTAGTTGGTGACACCTGCCGATGAGGTCAGTGTTCTTGGGACAGTTAGGGTCACCTCTTGTGAATTAGATCCGTGCCTGTCTTGGCTAATTAAATCTTGCCGGGAGACAATTGGGCCGTTGCTGACTGGGGTGGTCAGTGCCTCCCTTTGCCTCAAGGAGGCGGTGGTGCAGCTTCTGCCCAAGAAGCCATCGCTTGACGCTGACTCCCCCACCAGCTACCGTGTCTTTAACCTCCCCTTTTATGAACGGGCTGTGGCCCAGCAGCTGCAGGGGTATCTTGATTGCGTCGGTTTTCTTGATCCCTCACAGTCAGGATTTCGGCCAGGTCATGGCATCGAGACTGTGCTTGTGGCTTTGGTGGATGATCTGCGCCGGGAACAGGAATGGGGTCGTTTGACCCTGCTGATCCTATTAGATCTTTCAGCTGCATTCGATACCATTGATCACAAGATGTTGGTGACGTGCCTGCGGGACAGTGCAGGGGTGGGCGGGACTGTTCTTGAATGATTCTGCTCCTTCCTGAGCGAAAGAACCCAGCGAGTGGTGCTCGGGGAATATTTTTCATCATACTGAGACCTCTCGTGTGGAGTCCCACAGGGTTCTGTTTTGTCCCCTCTCCTGTTCAATGTGTATATGCAGCCACTTGGCGAAGTGATCAGAGGGTTTGACATGCGGTGTCATCAATATGTTGATGACACCCAGCTGTACCTCTCCTTTTCAACTGATCCAGGTCCGGCAGTCTCGGTGCTTACCCGGTGTCTGACAACTGTGGGGGACTGGATGAGGGCAAACCGACGGAGGCTGAAGACGGACGTGATGTTGGTGGGTAAGCAGAAGGAGATGGTGGCCCCCGTCACTGATGGGGTCTGTCCACCATTGGTTTCCCAAGTCCGGAGTCTGTCAATTACATCTGGTGCAACGGCTTCAGCCGTATGTCTCAGACTCTGACCTGGCCACCATCATCCATGCTTTCATCACCTCTAGATTGGACTATTGAAACACTCTCTACGTGGGGCTACCCATGGTGATGACTCGGAAACTGCAGCTGTTGCAGAGTGTGGTGGCCCATCTTCTGGTGGCGCTGGGCCGCCAGGAGCACATTACACCAGTGCTCCATTCTCTGCACTGGCTGCCAGTGGTTTTCTGGGCCCAATTCAAGGTGTTGGTTTTGGCCTATAAAGCCCAAAACAGCCTAGACCCTGCATATCTGCGGGACTGCCTCATCCCCCGGGTGCTGGATCAGCCCCTGCAGTCATCTGGGGTTGCCTTGCTCGAGGTCCCCTGAGTCTTCCAGGGGGCCACACAGGAGAGGGCATTCTCGGTGGCCACACCACGGCTGTGGAATTCCCTGCCAGTGCGGGCCCAGCTGGCCCCTGACCTCTCCTCATTTTGAAGATGTTGGAAGACCTGGCTGTTCTGCCAGGCATTTGGTGGGGAAGAGGGGGATAGGAGGGGTGAGTAGGAGGAAGGTGGGTGTTTGTTACCTCCTTTAAATGTTGTTTAAAACTGTTTTAAATTGTTTTAAATGCTGTTTTTTATGTTTTTATATGACTGTGAGCTGCCCCAAGATGCCTGTGGCAGGAGGGGTGGGATAGTGCATTTTTAAATAAATAAATAAATAAATATTTGGAAATTTTCAATTTTGAAATTTCAAAATCAAAAGTGAAATTTAAAAAAATTAAAACTCCACCAAAAAAAATCAAAAGGAAACATCTAAACTTTTTCCCCAACACTTTTGAAACTAAACTTTAGTAATCCTCAAAAAAGACGAGATTTTTTGACAAAAAATGAGAAAATTTCCAAAAGGCTGATAGCATTTTCTCCCATGAAAAAGGTATGAAGAGTCCGAGGCCGTTTTTACATGAGGCTTGTTTCTTGAGGATTTCTAAAATCTGGGAGAAACAAACTTGCACAGGGGGAGAAGGCTAGACATTCCTCCCTGCTACCAGAAATGAGCTGGATGCCATTGAACAGAGCTGGTGCCATGAACTAGCGAAGGCTTGGAGATGTGGACTTGTAACACCCTCCATATGGGGTTTTTACAAGTCCGCATCTCCAAGCCTGCACTAGTTTGCAGCGCCTGCTGTTTTCAATGGCGCCTGACTCATTTCCGGTAGCGGGGAGGAAAGTCTAATCCTCCCTGTGCAAGTTTGTTTCTCCTAGATTTTAGAAATCCACAAGAAACAAGTCTCATGTAAAAATGGCCTCCTAGGGTATTTTCAGAAGTGACGCTACCATGCTTAGTCACACTTTACCACACTTCACCCCACCCCGGGGTCACAACCACCATCACTTCTGTTTGGCGGCCGCCAGATGTTCACCATACTTTTCCCCGAACCGTGGTAGCAGTTACCACCGGTTGTGATGTCGGAAAATTACGGGGAATAGCTGGTGGTAAGTGCTACCATGGCTCGGGGCAAAGTGTGGTAAGGTGCACTGTCATGTCTGTTCTGGGTACCCGCCTATCCCAGGGCGGGGTGGCGACCATTACCCCAGATTGGGTCTAAGCGTGGTAGCGTCACTTCTGAAAATACCCATAGAGTTTGCAGTCCAAACTAACAAACAGATACATGGGAGAAGTGAAGGGGTAGAACACAGAATCCAAAGGACTGGTGAGATGCTTTGTAAATAAGTTCTGAATTAGCTATAGTCTCTAAAGTGTGATTTCCCTCTCCTCCCTCTCTCTCACCCCTCACGTGTGCTGGGTTTCCCTGGCCATTATAGCCATTATAAAATTTCTCAATCGTTGTTTTAGCGCAATATTTTAACATGGTATTTGAAAGTTCTCTAGTGCAGCCCCAGCTGTTCTGGGTAAGACTGAGAATATTTTACACATGACAAGCTTGCCTTCAAGGCTCACAAATGAGGCCCATCATTCAGCAACAATCACTCATAAAAGGAACCGGAGGAGTTCTTTTGGAACCACATCGACCTGCCAGGGACTCCCATTAAAAGAACCATGATTACTGCCTATCTAAGAAAAACTATTTGGAAGGACACGGTCCTGGGTTTCATAGCATCCCTCTCCCATTTTGCATTCGTGTCAGAGTCTAGTGGAATAAAACGCATTAGCCACGGTGGGGGACATGCAAAAATCTGGATGCAGGAATGTCTGTGTGGGCAGGTGGTGTGTTTCCTAATAAAAGTAATATATTTATTGATTAGGGTGTGTTAGAGCTGAAATGGGCAGCAAAGTTTTTATTTGTGAGTAATTTCACTGTCTCAGGAGCCGGGATCATTTCCTGACCATTTCCTGTTACCAATACAATGGCTGTTTTTAAATGGGTGGTGAGGGGGCGGGTCCGTGTGTGCTCAGAGGAGCGTACATGCATTTCTGGTGGGTGGGGGAGGGTTTAAAT
>QEPC01012762.1:1612731-1636295 GCA_003113815.1 Sphenodon punctatus
CTGCTGCTGCTGCTGCTGCTGCTGGGTCTCCGACAGCCAGCCCTGGCACAACGGGCACCCCCAGGGGCCAAGCACCGAGCCTCCCTGCCTGGGCAATCCGGGGTGCCAAGCAAAGCCTTCCCGGTCTCTTCTGCTGCTGCTGCTGCTGCTGCTGCTGCTGCCACTTCTGGGTCTCTGATGGTCTGCCATGCCACCATGGGCCCTCCTGGGGGTCCCTGGAGCGCCTCAAGCCTCCCAGTGGTGCCAAACTCCACCAAACGTTCGGGGGGGGTCTGAACTCCGCTGGACCGAACCCATGAACCCACACTAAGTTTTTAGTCTGAACGGCCAAACGGCCGAACATCTGAACTCCGTCCTGTTCGCACATCTCTATGAATTTGAGGGCAGGTATCAAGCCCTCCTCCTTCATGACTAAAGCCAACCTCTTTAAGGATCAGGATGAGATCTTTGTTAAGGCAGATTATCCCACATCTATCTCCTGTGGGACTCTGTTTCAGGAGAAGGTCCTATCCCAGATGCCATGTGGTCAGGCCTCCCTGGATACCTGTCTGCTCTCCCTTACTTCCCCTGATGCTTCCTCCACCCATTCCCATTCATCTCTCCACTGCTGCTGACCGCCCAACCTGGATCTCTTCCTCCAATGTGCTACTCCCCCTCCTGCAACTTGCTGCCACCAGCTCACCTTCCACGAAGGGAGCAGCAGCCAAGAAATCCCCCTTCTCCCCTGGAAAATTCAGCAAGGGAGAATAGCACACCACCCCAATCATCCCCCTTATTAAGTCCCTGTTGCCAATTTTTTTCCTCTGATGCAGCAGGTGCAATCTGCTGTCAAAATCAAACTACTGGGCAAGATGGACCATCCGTCTGACCTAGTCTGTCAGTTACCATGATCTTGTATTTTTCCCCTCCACTTCTTATCTGCCTTACTTATCATATTATCTAATTCTATGGGCTTGTATTCCACATTGGAGAGTTGCCAAGCAGTGGGATGTATTTGATAGTCAGTCACATCATTAGGAAAAAAGAACGGGGATTTGTGATGACACAGAAAACACATGCAGAGTTAAAACACAGAAGCCAAATACATCCCTGCCTAATTATACATTTTTTGTTCTGGGGGCTTTTTAAATTCTTCCATGTTCAGATGTAATTTGGGTCTTAATCCACTAGAAAACCTATTTACAGTATCCATTCCATTTGCTGATGAGCAGTTCCCATTCTGCTGATGAGTGTAACTGGGTTCTTTCCCAGCTAGGATCTTCTCAAATTAAACTATAACTCTTAACATGGAGATAATCAGCTAATGGGACCAGAGAAACCTATGGAGTCTCTTCTGTGAGGGATAACTCTATTACCATATAAGTGACTTGGATCTCCATCACGATAAAAACAGGCTCAAATATTGTCCTTCGTTAAGTAGGTTTAAGTTTTAAATAGTTATTCTAGAATGTCTAACAAGAGCATCGTTTTCTCCTAATATTAAAATGTCTGATCTCCTCCAGATAATGGTAGAGAGTTGGCTTCCCACCCATTTCAGTGTGAGATAGAGGATTCCTCCTGGTTTTCTATATGGAGATATTTCATAGTGGTTCCTTTGCTCATTTGCATCAGATAAGGGGACTAGAGAGAACTGGTTATCTCCCTTCCTTTGGAATATTTCTTCATGTACCTCTCCAATGGGGAAGCATATGTCCATGCTGAAGATGCAAGCCAGGTGGGCCACAGCTAGAATGGTCTCCAACTTTGAAACATGCCAGAAGTTCAGAACCTACCCTAAGTTATTAGGGTTGGGACTCAGGGCAAAATTTTTGTTTCGGTTACTTTCGGTTTTGGTTCTCATGTATTTCAGTTCTTTTTCTGTATCGGTTCTATCAGATCTTTTGCATTGATGTTTGTATCGGATTTTTTAACATTGCGCTTTTTCAATGGGGGACAAACTGCAATGTTAAAAAATCTGATACAAACATCAGTGCAAAAGATCAGATAGAACCAATACAGAAAAAGAACCGAAATTTCAGATTAATCCAAAATGGCCATTTTTGTGTATTTTCAGTTTTATCTGAAACCGAAATTCCCATCTCTATAAGATATGGAGAGGGAAAATGACACAGCATTGTGAGTGTACTATTGAGACTGGACAGCCTTCATCCCAGGAGCTATTTCTATCTAGGTGTCTGTACAGCACCAGCACAGCTGAGACCATTTTGTTGACTGAAGCCACTATAATCCACACAGTAAATAATCCATTTAGTCTTCAAGACTCCTCATGACCTTGTTCCTTCCTATCTTTCCAATCTCCTTTCCAGCTAGGTTCCCACCTGTAAACTTTGCTCCTCCTCTGCAACCCCCCATGCCTGTCCCTGGAATATCCTACTCTCTAAACAGCCTTTGCCTCTGCTCCCCTGCTGTCTCCTACTCCTGGAACTCCCTACCTAAACACATTTAATTTGCTCCCCCCTCCTATCAAATTTCTCATAAAAACCTATCTCTTTGCTCAAGCTTTTCCTTTCTCTTTGCTCCCACAGGCCGGTCACTGGTGTTTGGGCTCAGTGGCCAGATATGCACATTTTAGAGGACACTTTTGAGAAATTCAGGTTGCAGGGCTGCATTGGTGCCAATGCAGCCCTAAAACCTGTATATCTCAAAAGTGTCCTCTAAAATTTGCATATCTGGCCACCCTAGTTGTGGTTCCCTTTTCCCCTGTAGCTAAACACCTGTGATTTTCAACTGCATGAATGTATCCCTGTCTCTCCCTTTGTTTCACTCTTCCTTATCTCCCCTCCCTTGTCAATCCTAGATTGTAAGACACCTGGGGCAGACACCTGACTCTGATTAATGACTGTTGTTCACTGCCAGGCACATTGCTGGTGTAATACAAATAATGGATGGGATTTGCCAGTATGCTGTAGCTGGGTGGCTTGTACTTCTCCAACCAGTTAAACTGAATTTCAAGATGCTCTGCAACTAGGGCTGTGCATTTGTAGGGTTGCCATATATGCACATTTTCAGAGGGTAGCTATGAGCTACACTGGTTGCAGGGCTGCATTGGTTCCAATGCAGCCCTGCAACCTGTATATCTCATATGTGCCCTCTAAAATTGGGGGTTTGGTAACAGATAAGCACAAAAATTTCCTTTCTGGCTTCTGTTTCAAAACACAGATACCAGAACTGTATATTTTGGTTCCGAATGAACCCAAAGTTTCCTCCACAAAATGGTATCTGAGGTCTCAAGTTGGACCCCAGAAACTACAGGACATATCCAGTTCAGAGCTGGGCTGCTCTCCGACTCTCAGCTTAGCCGCCCATTTGGGGAGCCTGTAGGCAGCCCTCCCCACCCACAGCGGCTGCCGCTATCCCAAAACTACAGTCTCCAGCACTGCAGCCAGGCCCAGACCAACCCATAATGAGAAATGGTAAGTCCAGTCCAGCAGCAGCCTCTTTCTCCAAGCCAGTGGCCCTTCTCCCAAGCCAGTGAACCCCCTGAGACAGCCCAATTCTCCACTTCCCCTCCCCAAGCCAGCAAATCCCCTTGAGCCTGACCCATGTACCTTCCCCACATCCCCAAACCAGCAACTGCCCTGGACAAATCAAACCAGGCCCATGTCCTATTCTCCCCCTCCCAAGTCACATCCCTCACTCTCCGTCAAGTCTGTGATCCTCTGAGCCAGACCCATGTCCCGTTCCACCCTCCCCAAGCTAAGATCCTCCTCAGCAAGCCAGCTGTCTTCTCCGCTCTCCCCCAAACCAGTGTTCCCCTTCTTAAACTGGTAGCAGAGTTAGCATCAATTTAAATTGCATTTTCCTTTCTTTATAGGCCTGTCAAACTGGCTGAACCTCAGTGCACTTCTGTGCCAAAATAACCCATATGCAGAGACCCATATTATTCACTATGGGTATTTTCAGACGTTACGGGGCCCTTTGGCCCCGTACCGTAACCAACGTCTTCGTTCCCCGCCGGGGTCACCCCTGCACGGCCCAACAGACGTGCCGGGGGGATCCCGGCGGGGAAAGTGGGAGGGGCCGGGGCCGCGCGGCGCAACGTGCGGCCGCACGGCCCCGCCCCCTCCACGCACCCCGCCGCCCGCCCTCCGAGGAGACGGGCGGGCGGCGGGGCCAATGCGGCCGCCGCGTCTGGCCGATCGTGCCACGGCCCGGGATCCCGCCGGGGATCCCGGCCCGTGGCACGCGGCCAGACGTTACTTTTTGTTGGCCACGGCCCGCGGTCCATTTGACCACGCTTCCCGGGACCTTCCCCCGGCTAGCCCGGGAAGCGTGGTTCAAATTGACCCCATCTGCAGATTCAGCGTGGCCAACATCTGGCGCACGCTGTGCAGACGTTCAGGGGCCTTTCGCCCCGCCGCGGGGTTCACCGTGGTTCAGTGTGGTTCAGCGTGATCTCGTCACGTCTGAAATCACCCTATGTTTTCCACATTGGTGGCAATGGGGGAAATGCAGTGAACACGGGTAAAGGTACAAATACAAATACTAAACCACAGGTACAGATACAAATACTTGTAGCCAGCTCTCTTTTTTTCTCAGCAAAACAAAATCCTATCACTTGGAGAGGAGGTATAGCTAGCTACCATGGAGTGTGGGGGCTCAGTTCAGCTCCGTTCCCACGTGGGAATTTTGCTCCTTCTCTGCAACTCCCCTCACCTGTCCCTGGCCTTTAAGGAGGGCTTACAAGTGACCTGAGTACTGCTAGGAACATTTCACAGGGGCCACTCACTCACGGGGCCGGCCTTACCATGGGGCAGCTAGGGGTGGCTGCCCAGGGCCCCGTGGGTTTGGGGATTTAATAACTTTTATTTTTTATTTTTTTAAATAGAGAAGAAAATCGGGTCAGGTGGGGGGGCAGCAGGAGTGAGGAAGAGGCAGAGGCCCCGCCTCTCCCACACTCCATGCCCCCGCTGCCTGGCACAGTCTCGGCCAGGGGACAAGAGGGACAGAGAGGCGGAGGCCCCACCTCTCCCTCATTTACCCTGGCTGAGAGACTGACAGATGGGGGGGCACCCATGGAGTGAGGGGGAGGGGGGCCTCTGCTTCTTCCCTCACTTCCTCTGGCGAAGTGAGGGAGAAGAAAGCAGAGGCCCCGCCTCTCCCTCACACGGCTGGTCACCTCCGCTGCCTTGCCTACCTGGCTGTTTTGGCCAGGGAAAATGAGGGAGAGGCGGGGCCTCTGCCTCTCTCACCCTCATTTCCCCTGACCAAGAGACCGTGCCAGGCAGTGGAGGGTGGGGGCTGAGTCTGGTGTGGGGTCCAGGCCAGAGGCAGCAGCAGCGATGACGGTAGCACTGGCAGCGGATCAGGTAAGTGATCCGGTCATAATCTGAATGGCCTCTCAGGCTTGGGGATGAGTGGAGGGGCGTGCCCCTCTGCCCATCCCCGAGCTCAGGCCTGGGTAGCACCCCCTGAGCTGGGGAGTGCCCCTAGATCCACCGGCAGAAGATATGGAGCCCCACATTTCCTCCCCACCCTGGGCCCCGCTTAGGGTAAGGCCGGCCCTGCTCACTCGGGCTGCTTATAAAGGGCCCTGGAAGGATGTTTTCAGAGTGGACAGGTTGGAACATCAACCCATCCCCCACCAACTCCTAAAACTTCCATCTTGGTAAAGTTTTTTGTTTTAAGTTTCAGTTTTTACCCTGCCCTTCCCGAATGGCTCAGGGTGGCTTACGAAGCAAAAACAATACATATAAAACAGCATAAAAAACCCAGCCTCCCCCGAACTCCTCCGGAACCCCACCACAACCCCACAAAACCCTCCCTCAGCTACCCCCTCACACCCCAAGCCCCCCCATTCCCTATCCCTGCCCGCCAAATGCCCTAACAAATAGAAAGGTCTTATACCGCCTCTGGAAGATGCCCAGGCTCGGGCTCAAACCAACCTCTTGGGGAAGGGAGTTCCATAGCTGCCATTCTGGGAAGAGGGTAGCTGGGGTGATGCTGCCTTTGTGGGCAAGCCCCCCACTCCCCACCCTGGAGACCCTGGAGAGGACCCCATAACGGGGACTTGAGCACAGACCCACCACAGCCTTGCTACACCGCTGACTTGGAGCCCTATCCTCTTCCCACTGTAGCCAGAGGCAAAATGTCGATTGAGATCCAGAGGGAGCAGGAATTGCTGGAGGTTTGTGCAATAGCTATCGTTGTGAAAGGCAGCGCCGCTCCATTGGAACAAGGGTTTTATTTCCCCAGCTTTTCAAAGAACATGAACTCTTCCACTGGGATCCAATCGCTGAACCTCTCCGTCTTAGTGGAAGGCAAAGCGAGTGTCATACAATATTTACAGCACTTTGCTGCGATCAAAGACTGCAACAAGACTCAAGAAGGGAGTTCCATGTGCAAGGTTAAAATGAAGAAAAGAGATGTCTGAGATGAAGCCGGAGCTTTGTCGCTCTTTGTTAACATTCATAAGCTCTGACTGAATGGAAATAAAGAACCAATTCCCAGATATTGAATTCTGCACCTTTCGCTTTTAGCGAAACGCTGTGCCACTAAATATGGGTGAAAAAATACACCAAGTCTGAGGACTTAAAAAACAAAGACAAGGAAGTCTCTCATCCTTGAATGCAGTGAGGGAGGGAGACGTGTAATGTTGGGTCAAGGCTAGTCCTTCTGCTGCTTCTCAGGAAACAGAGGGGGGAGGGGGACTTGGATAGAAGAGGGACCAGGCTCAAGAGCTTATGTCCATCTGCATCCCAAATGGGAATGCCGGGCAGATGAGAGGGTTCTTCAAGCTACAGAACTGAGGGGATGTGGGCAGTGCTTAATCTGTTTTTTTTAACAAAAGAAGAATTATTGGACCCCAAACCTATCCCAGAAGCCTTGCCTCCCTCCCCAGAGCTTGTCAGAGCTTGTTGCTAGCCTAGTTTCCAGTTAGCAACTCAACCACTGGACCACCGTGCCGCTCTACAGCTGGATATGAACCAGGAGTTCTTGTTCTTCCTACAAGAGCTGCATCAACAGGGGGTTGTGGATAAGGTGCTGAACTTGGACCTAAGAAACCAGTGTTTGAATCTCACCCCCCAGCCAATGAATTCGCTGGGTGGCCTTAGACAAGTCTCAGCCTCTGTTCCCCATCTGTAAAATGGCAATGTATGTGTGCCTGTGTTTCTCCTTATCTTAGATTGTAAGGCCATTTGGCAGGGACCTGCCTCTAAAATCTGTGACTGTAAACTGCTGCATATGCCCTAGTAGTGCTATAGAAATGAGCAGGAGTAGTACTGTGATTTAATCTATACAATGACCAGTACATAGGGTGAAGCAGGAAAGGCATTAATGAAAGTCAAATAATCCATCCAGGTTTTTTCTGGTTTTCATTGCCAACCCCCAAATGGCCAATACTGGCCTTTGCCTGGTCCTTCACATTTTGAGGTATACACTGGGAACATTTCATGGGATTCTGTCTCCCACCCCACCCCCTAGGGTGGCCGAATATGCAACTTTCAGAGAACACTTATGGGGAATACAGTTTGCAGGGCTGTGTTGGCGCCAATGCAGCCCTACAACCTGTGTTTCTCATAAAAGTCCTCTAAAATTTGCAAATCTGCCCCCCCCCCCGCCCTCCCTCCCCTTGAATTTAGTTGCTGGGGCTGAGTCCTGGAAAGCTACACACACACACACACACACACACACAAATTAAGTCATCGATTTGGGGGGGTAAGAGAACAAAAGGGAGGGAGGAACCTTACAGAAACAGTGTCACCAAACCAGCTGGTCCCAGGCTGATAGAAGCCCAGAGATGAGGTCTGTTCAATCTAAATCAGGGGTAGCAAACCTGCAGCCTGTAGGCCGAATCCAGCACAACACTGTTTTTAATTTGGCCCCTTTCCAATTCCTGAATGTGGCCTATGGATCCAATCCCTTCAGGTCTCTTGAAAGAAATTTGGGGCCCCGGTCCATTCTAGTAGCTGAAGGTTCCCTACTTCCCAACCCCCTCCTAGCCAACACCTAGTGGCTGGCAAAGCCAGTTTGTGGAAAGACCTATACATTATCCTCATCGATGCTTGTAGAATTCCCCTGAGGTTTGGAACCTGGCACAATTGTACTCCTTTTGCCCCCTCTCGCCAAGCCTGGTCCCTACTGCCCTCAAGCACTGAAAGAATGAGCCTAAGGGTCGGAGGTGGAGATGAGGGCATGCACTCAAGAATTAATCATTTAATTTGGGTACTTATACTAATTTTCAAAGTGGCCCATGGGAAAGAAAAGGCTCCCTCCCTGTGATCTAAATAAACATGTACAGAAAGAGACTAAAGGAATCCAGTGACTGGTGTTAACTGTGTTTTCCCCATTGGCAGCAATAAAAGAGAAAGTATCATAATGCTGCTGTATATAAATCTTTCCCATGACCCCACCTTGAATAGTGCAGTTCTGCTCATCCCGTCTTTCAAGAAAGATATAATAGAATTGAAAAAAGTTCTGAGAAGGGCAACAAGGATGATAGAAGGGATGGATCGAATTCCCTATGAGGAGAAACTCAACAGGTTGGGACTGTTTTGCTTGGAGAAGTGGCGATTTAAGGGGGATATGATCGAATTTTATCAAATCATGAGTGGCATGGAGGAAATAAATAGGCAACTGTTGTTTGCCCTTTCCCACAATAAGAGAACAAGGGGACACTCTCAGAATGGCAGCAGATTTAAAATGAACAAAAGGAAGTGCTTTTTCACACAGCAGACAATAGTTGTGGAATTCATTGGATAAATTCTTAGGCTGCTTTTAGACTTGTGTGGCACACACACGACACAAAATCACCCCGGATATAAAAATCCCACATGCGGAATTGAGATGCAACATTTCACATGTTAAAGCCGGTCGCATGCTCTTTTAAAACCATAAATTAAATACCTCGACATCGAGGTATTTAATTCACGGTTTTGAAAGAGCACGCGACCGGCTTTAATGTGCGAAATGACCCGTCTAAGGTCATTTTACACAGATGGGAGTGGGGGTGCACGCGGTGGGTTTAGGTGGGTGGGTGTCCTTTTACACAGACACAGACCCACCTCCAACCACGGGGCCTCCTCTGGTTTTCTGGATGGCCCCGAGGGTGGAGGTGGGGGGGTGATGGGTGGAGGTGGGTGTGCGCCAGGAGTGTGCACGCACAAACACCCACCGCCTGTGGTGTTTCCACGGGCGCACACCCATCCCCCCCACCCACTGCTGGCCCATTTGCATGGACACGCCCTCCCCCATAGCACACCCGCTGGAACACCCAGGGGTCGGTGGTGCCGTCCGGGTAAAAACGGCCTAAATCCCACACACAGGATTTTTACACGCGGTGTGATTTTATGCCGTGTGTGCACCACGCACATCTAAAAGCGAGTTTAGAGGAAAGAGCCATAAATGCCTACTAGTTGAGGCTTAAACACCCGGCTAAAGATAGTTAGGTGTGGTCAGCAGGAGAGATAGGTCACACCTCCATGACCTGTACATGTATTACTCTTGAGCTACTGGAGCTGGCCACTGTTGGAGACAGGATGCTGGGTTAGCAACCCAGTATGGCACTTCCAATCCTCAGTTACAATGGCAGATTTAGTGATAGGTTACGCATTTTTTATTTTATTTATTTATTTATTTATTATTATTATTATTATTATTATTAATAATTATTATTATTATTACTAGCATGTTTAGCATGATTATTAGCATTTATATAGCATCTGGCGCTTTACAAAAAACAAGATAGACATGGTCCCTGCCCGAGAACTTACAATCTACCAATAGTAAGTTTGCAATTTCATATTTGAGTTTCTTCAGAACTCTGGGGTGAATGAATACCATCTGTTCCCAGTGATTTGTTACTATTTAGTTTGTCAGTTTGCTCTAGAACCTCTTCCATAGTCACATTGATTTGTGACAGTTCTTCCAATTCATCATGTACAAGAATAGTTCTGGAATGGGTATCTCTGCAACATCCTCTGCAATGAAGACCAAAGTAAATTCACCTTCCCTGCAATGGCTTTATTCTCCCTGAGCTCCCCTTTCACCGCCTGGGCATCTAACGGCCCAACTGACTCTCTAGCAGACTTCTTGCTTCTGATGTACTTGAAAAAGTTATTATTAGTTTTTTGAAAGTCGCTCTTCAAATTCCCTCTTGGCCTGCCTTATTAACGCATTGTTTCTAATTTGGCAACACTTATGTTCTCATTAGGACTAAAAAGATAAAAGCTGTCACACTGGGTCAGAGTGGTGGTCCGTCCAGCCCAGTGTCCTGTCTCAGATGATGGCCAGCGCCAAATGCTGCAAGAAATTGTGCACGAAATAGGGCCTATGTGGAGTAGTCAAACAAGCCCATTGGGGATATTGTGTGTCTCGCTTGCTTGCCTTTTTCCTCGGGTATTGGGACTAGCCGGGTCCAATGTGACATGCTCTCCCTGTTTTTCTGAATCAAGATGATGCTCTCTCCAAAAACAGCGAACCTGGATTGGCTACCCTGAGGTTGGAGGGCTGGTTGCAATGCTGCGATTGGGATGTGGAGTTCTTCTGTGTTGCTCCAATGCTGTCCAGAAGTCACTACTCTCTGCTCTCTGGGAAGTGAGCTGGTGGAATTACTTCCACACTGTAATTAAGCAGCATCACGACTGACACTAATTAGGGTCCTGGTTGGCAGGCTGAACAGAGAGGCTGTGGAGTGAATGAGCCATTGAGACAGAGTACCTCTCTCGGGTGTTGGGGTTACTGCTTCGGCGCAGGCGCCAGAAATCAGAGCTGGGGGAGGCAGGGGCAATGATTCAAGTGCAAGCCACTTTAGTGGGAGCCAATAGCTAGTGAGCAACCTTCATTGTGAGCCAGTGCCCCCAGTGACAGGCATGAAGTCCCCAGTTTCTTACCACTGGCAACACCCCACCCCAGATTCACACAGTACAAATGTAGGCCTCCTAAGCATCCGACCTTAAGTGAGGCCACCTGGTATTTGTAGGAAGATCTTACAGTCCCGACTAATGTGGGCAATGCTGCACTTCTGGAGCTGGTCACCACCAGAACACTGGGATGCCCTCCTACAGCTGCTGCTGCCAAAGCCCCTGTGTACAGCTGCCACCAGAGTGCCAGGGGGCTGGGATGGCTCTGCTGGATAGGGTGGCCCTGATGCATCTCCAGAATACAGGACATGGGGGGAGAGAATACAGGACATGGGTGGAGGAAGAGGGCAGCTGGCTCATGGCTCTTTTCCCCCCGCCAGGGCTGAACGACAAGTGCTGGGTGAGGGGTGGGGAAGAGGATGCAGCGGTACTGGCAAAATCCCGGCCTTGAGTGCATATTTTAAAATTCCACCCAGATGGGGTTGAGCGGATCAAAAAAGTCGTCATGTCCTGGAAAATCCGGATGATATGGTAACCCTAACAATACCCCACCCCCAACCCCCATGCTAGGACCACTGGCTCACCTCCACTGCTGTGCCTGCCGGGAAAGGGGGGGGGGGCGAAAGTCACAGTGTGTGGAAAATACAGCACAAACATGCGTAAATAAAGAAGAATAGACAAACTCTTCAATTAACAGGACTGTCCTGTATAAAACTGCTAGAACCATCCCTCACTCCCTCTTACTAACTAACTAAGGGAGACATTGGGTGTTTTTACACACACATTTCTCCTGGATGTTTGTTGTTACATCCTGAACTTTCTGTGTGTCTAAATCACTCACCCAGATCTTAAACATCTGAATTTTTGAACTTCTGCGTAGAACTTCTCTCAGCCAGTTTGGACTAGCTTTTCTCTCTAGCCCTTTTTACTCTCCTTAATTGTTTTATGGGATTCAAATGGGATACTCCAGAGTACTGGTCTGGATTGCCACTGTCACCGGGGTTGGGGGCCTCACTCCCTTTAGAGGCTGTCCCCCGTTTGCACACCAGGCCAGCCGCAACCCAGTTGCCTGTGCCCGCGTGGGTTCCCACGCGATCAGAAAACCTTCACTGCAATCAGGGAGCTTTCAGAGGTCCGCACCCCTAGCCAAGCCTCCCCTTGATCTCCCAGCCCAGCCATAACACAGAGAATGTCCTCTGGCCACCTGTAGCTTGGAAGACTTTGCAGTGGGGTTGTCTTATATGAAAAAGGTTCATCTAGGCTCTCACCTAGATAGGAGTACCCCCAAGTGAATTCCCCCAAAGCCAAATAAAGACACAAACACGCTAGGCTTGATTATAAAACATATATTGAGTACAAGGCTGTTGATCAGATAGTGCAAGTCAATAAATCAAACATAAAGTCCACAAATTCTAAATCCACTGATATTTCCTGACTGTCTCTTACCCTAAGAGGTACAATACAGGTCCATCAGATGCTGTCTCGGTCTTGATGTTGAAGACCGGGCCCAATTCCTTAGTGAAATGGCAAAGTCTTTAGTCCATAGTTTGCCTTCTTGCAGCAGCTTCTGCTCTCAGCTGTTAACTTGTTGAAGTCCAAGATGGAAGAACCAGGTATTCTTGAAGAAGAACTTCTTTCTTCTTCCTTGCAGGAGGCCTCCAGGTCACTTCCTGTGTCTCCTGGCCATTGTCATTGTAACAAGGTGGCAGGCTGACCTGGCCGTTGCTTGGCAATAAACTGCCCACTTATTATAACAAAGGGAACCTCTTCCCCCACTCTGGCAACTGGTTTCAGCATTCTGCTCCAACTGAGCTTACAACCTGTTAACCCTTTATATTACATTACATGCATCCCCCCCAAATGGGTGCGTTATCTCCCCCAACTGGGTGTGTTGCCCCCATGTCCCCATGACACCATCCCTCACTCCCTCCTACTAACTAAGGGGTGTTTTTACACACACATTTCTCCTGGATGTTTGTTGTTACATCCTGAACTTTCTGTGTGTCTAAATCACTCACCCAGATCTTAAACACCTGAATCTTTGAACTTCTGCGTAGAACTTCTCCCAGAACGTTTGTGTGTAAAAAGTTCTCCTGGTAAACTGCTTTGCTCCAGGCAGCTGTGGTCACTTGGTTTCCATGGCAGCCTGTCACGTCTATGAAGAATACATCCAGGAACTGCCTCAGGGCAGTGTGTGTGTGAAAAATGAATCCGGAACTTACTTGTGGACTTGTAAACCCAGAAGACTGAAAAATCCAGAACTTTAAGGGGCGTGTGTAAAAATGCCCATTGTGTGTGTGTGTGTAAAAGTGTACATGAGGGGACAGGGCTTATAGGGGAGGAAGGCCCTCCCACAGCCACTGCTCCCAACAACCCTGAAAACAGCTGCCACCAAATTCATGTCCGTTTTTGGCCACTTGAAATCACAGAATCATAGAAGTTTCAGATTGGAAGGAACTTCAAAGATCAGCATCTAGTGATCTAGTGAGCATCAAATCAAGGAGCAGTCTGCTCCAAGGCAGGATATCCTTATCCGCTACCTACAGCATCGCAGACAGATGCTTGCCCAGACAGCGAGGTTTCATTTCATTTCATATTTATTTTTATACCCTGCGCTCTCCTGCCACACAGGCAGGAGATCCCATCTGCACCCCCAGATCGAGGTTTGCAGATGGGATCTCTATTAGGCTTCTGTGGCAATTATCTGGAACTGAGCACTGGAGCACCTGAGCATCTCCCACAATCTTTAATGCATTTATTCTCCCAACCAGTGCCGGATCCAGGGAAGTTGAGCCTCTGTGCAAAATGGTGGTGTTGGCCCTCTTCTAACATGGGAATGTCTGAGGGACACAAACTTGCTCATCCATTAAAAAAAAGGAAAGTATTAGTTACTGTAATTAATGTTTGCTGTTTAGTTACACGTTGAGGGGTCAGGGCTTCTTACATTATAGGCCCTGTAAGGCCATACAAATAGCATAGCCCAGAAGTGGCTATTTCAGAAAGGGATTATAATAATAATAATTAATATAATATAACATTTATTTGTATCACCCCCCCACTTCCCTCCCTCGCACTGAATGGCACGTCACAACATGAATACAACAATCCAATAAAATACCATAAAACCACTAAAAATCCATACAAAATCAATTTAATTAAAAGCATTTAAAAGAGGGAGGAAAAAAATACTTTACAGGGAACCAGAAGTGGATCCTCTAAAAGCATCTGGAAAATAGAAAAGTCTTTTGGAAGGTGAGGGGGGATGAACATCTGGAAGGAGCATGTTTCACACTGAGGGGCCTGCTGACTTGACGCACAATGCCGAGATCCACAAACAGCAGGTGGTGTCTGAATGCAGATAGCAAGTAGGGGGAGGTTCCAGGAGCAGGTCTCGAAGGGGCCGGGACACACACACACACACACACACACCACCTTTCCCATGGAGCCCCACCCCTCTGGAGAGTCATGACCCTCCGAAAGGGAAGAGGTTACATCAGAACAAAAACATGCCAGCCCCCTTTACCACACTCCCGCCCCCATCTGGGCGGTAACCCTACTCTCGCCACTGGACCAGTGTCGGGCAGTCAAGGATTTGGAACTCAGGAGGCATAGGTTTAATCCCCTCCTTTGCTACAGACTTCCTTTGAGGCCTTGGGCAAGTTCCTCCATCTCTCTGTGCCTTGAGTTACTGAGATACACTAGGGAGATGGGAGCCTACGGGGCTTGCTTTCAGCCATGGTCAGTGCCCCAGCAGAGTCTTTTCTGTGGCACCAAAGCCCATGGTTAGCAACAACTCCTTCACCCCAGCAGATAAAAATGCCAAGTGGTGCAAAAAGAAAGCCAGTTGCTGGCGTTGCAATTAGGAGCAATTTCCTTTTTGTTTGCTGTCAAAAGAACTGAAGGCGGGGGGGGGGTGGTATTTTTCTCTCTGTGCAGAGGGAAGAATGAAGGTGCAGCAGTGGTTCATGAATAAAATAGCTTCTATTTCTACAGACGGCAGCTGCATCGCCACAAGATGTGTGTCGGGAAAAACAACTATGCAAACGCAGTCACCCAGGATGGGTTTCAATCAGATAATTCTACCCATTTCTAAAAGGCAGAGAAAGAGAGAGATTGTTTAAATTTCTCTGCACTGATCTACCCACAATGAAAATTGTTGTTGTGACAGAATATAATGCTGCTTTTGTGCCTTCCTCGTTCTTTAGTCTTTTCTCCTCCGGGATCCTCTCCTCTTGTCTGCTTCCTCGGGTATGGTGGATATGGAGGAGTTTCAATCCTGCGTGCTAGGGGAGGCTTTATTCCAGGGGCAGTCTTGCTTTTGGAGCTTGACCACAGCTAGACGGAAGGGGTTGTCCCAGTTTGGAAAAAGTGGGATGTCATGAGGGAAGTATTGAGATTCTTTTATCCTCTTTCACTGAAATCATCTCTCTTCTTCACACAGCCATTTATCAGCCCTGAGTAGATTCCTTTTCCTAATATTATGAAGGCAATTAAGAGAAAAGTACGAGTGTCCCCTCATTTCATGACACCAGTTGTGCCACTAATTTCCCCCCAAACCCTTTCTCCCCTTGTAAAAGGCGAAAGGTAGTTAGGAAATGCTGATAGATCCTTAGCGGTGGCAGCATCAGCAAAGCTGCCATCATAAATAAGAGAAGAGAAAGGTGAAGGTAGAAACCCTCCGAGATCTCATTAGCAGGAAGCATTCTCAAACCGATGCCTTCTGCTCCTCAAACCCAGCTCTGCTCGTGCACTTAACTGGGGGGGGACGGAAATAAAAACCACGCACATCCTCTTCTGCACACAGAGGAGGTGAGCGAAGCCAAGAGCAGCTTGGACAGGCTGAGCCAGGGAGATGCAATTACCTCCCAAAACAAAACAAGAGGCTTGCTTGTTTGGGGGTTGTTTTTGTTGGGGGTTTTTTTTAGCATGAACATATGCCAAGTTGTGTTTGTCAGCAATTGGCTGTCTGAGGAGATGGAAAACTGACCATCGGTAGCCGCGGAATTAAAGAAAATGAGCAGAAGAGCCCCTTTCCTTTCAAAACCTCTCCCTCTTTTTCTTTGTTTTGTTTTTTTAAAACCATTTCCAAGGAATGCAGAAGTAGGTGGCTATTTCATCTAAGTTTTCATAGGGTGCACTGTCCAGCTATGGAGTCCCAGTGGGTATGAATCCACTTGACCTTACTAAGCTGGTGTAAGGAACTAGGCCTTGTTCCGTTGCTCCTCCGGAATGGGGAGCAGCTCGCGGGGTGGCGGTGGTTGTCCTGTCGCCCTGCCAGTGCTGGAAGGAGGCACGCGGCAGGGGCAGGCGGTGGCGCACGGCAGCAGGAGGTGAGGGCGGCGCGATGCAAGATCGCGTGAGAACGGGATCTTGCGACCGCCATTTTGGGTCCAGGCACGGACTTCGCCACTCCGTGCCTGGACAGCATCGTGCAGGCAGCTCGGGAGCAGCGCGGCACGAGGTTGGTGACAGGGCTGATTAGGGGTGCTCGGCCCGTGTCGCACACGCAGTAGCGGGCTAGAAGGACTGAAGGCAGTAGCGCGTTAGAAGGACTGAAGGCAGTAGCGTGTTAGAAGGACTGAAGGCAGTAGCGGGTTAGAAGGACTGAAGGCAGTAGCGCGTTAGAAGGACTGAAGGTAGGGGATTGGAAGACGGTGGGGCTCTCCACCTGTCCCTCCCCCTTCCCCCTCCCCCACACGGTAGTGGCCAGCAGGGAGACTGAAGGGGAACAGGGGCCCTTCGCCATTTCCCTCCTGGTAGAGGGCAGCAGGAGGCAGGAAAGGGGGAGGGTGACACTGAGCATCACAATGGCAAAAAGTAAAGGTGGTAAAAAAGGGAAAGGACTGGCCAAAAATGCCCTGGAAAAAAGGGTGGAGGAGGTGCTTGCATCCCTTCAAGCAAGGATGGGGGGGTTGTGAAGGCCTCCTTAGCAGTTTGGCAGATAGCCCAATGGGGGACAGCCTGCAAGAAAGACTGGCAGGCAATCCCTCCTCCGCTGCACAGGGATCTTCTGTACAGGGATCCATGAGGTCGGGAGGTGGCATGATAGGTGGGGGTAGCCCACCGGGGAGCGTGGCTGGTGACCCCCAGGCACAGGAAGGGGGCGCTAGGGCACGAGTGAGGCCCAGGGCTCGGGTGGTGCAACTACCAGCAAGGTATAGGGATGGCAGGGAGGTTGGGCTCAGGTGCGCAGCTAGAGGCTGTTCACTCACACACACATACACACCCGGCATCTCCCCAGCAGGAGAGCCAAGCAGGTACCGGGGTCTGGGCCAGGGAGTCCCCAGTGAGGCCTTCCTCTCCACCTATGAGGGGAGGAAGGTGCCATTTGTCGCCCGACAGATCAGAGGATGAAGGACCTCCTAGTCAGCGTCCAAAGGGTGATCAGTTGGCAGCAGTCCTGGAAACACTTAACGACTTCATGGGCCACTTTGAGGTGTTGAAAGGACCGGTTCCAGAGCTAGCGGAAGGGCATCAGACCACGCCATTGAGGGAGAATGCCAGGGAGCGGAACCGAAGGGGAAAGCCCGTGGCCGCCACAGAGGAGATACGAGCTGGACAGGAAGCTGGACCCAGTCACCCGGAGCCAGGTGGGTGTAAGCGTTGTACTCCATGTTGGTGTGGTCTCAGGGAAGGTGAAGGGGAGACGGAGCGGACCACTCAGGCGACCCCTGCGGCCACACGTTGGCTAGGCTGGGTGGGGTCCTGGGTACCTTGGCCCTCACAGCATACGGGCAAAGGAGGGGGCCAAGGGCAGAGTGGGGACCCCCCCGGGCAGGCAAGAAGGGCTTGCAGTAACAGGTGGGAGTCAGACTTCTGGGGCGTGTCACCCGGTTAGCACCCAGGCGACCTCCGTGCTTCCAGCACCAGGGGCTTACGCAGCATTAAGTGCCCCCGTCAGCGCCCATTTAGCACAGGTTACTCATGACAAGATTTGAAAGGGAGAGTAAGTAGACGTTTTCTTGTTCTTGAACATGGAGCCTGTCCCTGACCCTAACTCTTCAGAGAAGGAGAAAGAGAAGGAGAAAGAGTGCTTTAAGCACCCCAAAGTGGACCGGAATTGGTCCAATTGGTCTGTGGTTTCCTCGGTATTGATGGGGGTCATGGTACAGGTGGCACCGGAGAGAGCGTCAGAGTTAATTAAATATCAGGACATAGTATTATGCAGGGCTTTTGACACCGTTAACCCCAGGGTGTGGCTCTGCTATGATGAGGGTTTTAGAAAGAGGGTGGCAATCACCCCATGGCTTAGGTGGGATGTGTATGCGCAAGGTTTGTGGCTTGAATGCATGTCCAATGTGGCGGGAACGCACAGGACGGACAGCGGTCATGGATTGGTGAAAGGGGGTGTGGCCCCAATGAATGACCCCTTTCAGTTCGGAAGGCACCGGAATAGCCAAAAAGGGGGGGACCTGCTGGGATTTTAATGGGTCTGGGGGTTGTGCCCACTCCCCGTGCTGCTTCCGGCATGCCTGTTCTCATTGTGGAGGGAACCATCCGGGGGTCCAGTGCGCTAGGGTGCACTTCTCCCCGAGGGGCAGACAGCAAGGGAAGCAGGGCGGGGGAACCCAACCGCAAGGAGGCACCAAGGGCCCCAACTCCAGTCAGTCATGAGGCATTGACCAGGGTGTTATGGGATTGCCCGCTGGTCAGGGAGGTGGAGTACGTTGTGGCAGGCTTTAAAGAAGGTTTTGTGATTCCAGCGAGGGTGGGGCAGCCAAGGAACTGGGTAAAGAACCTCCAGTCGATTGGGGGCAGGGAAGACTTGGTGGCCACCAAGCTCCAGAAGGAATTAATTAATTATTTATTTATTTATTATACATATTTATGAGTCCCCCCCCCCCCCCCCCATATGCCTACAGCATCCTGGGGTGACGTACAATGAAAAACATTCAGAAAACAATTTTTTAAAAACATCAACAATTTAAAAGACATCACTAGGGCAGGAGAATAAATAAAAATAAGATAAGATAAGGGCAAAGAAAAGCAAAAAAAAAAACCTAGCCCACCCTCCCCCCTGCCCAAAGGCCTGGGCGAACAGCCAGGTTTTACAAGCCTGCTGGAATGTTAAAAGGCTTGGGGCCAGGTGAGCTTCCTCCAGAAGGGAATTCCAAAGACGCGGCCCAGCCACTGAGAATGCCCTCTCCATTGTGGCCCGCCGCTTCACACGGGGGACCTCCAGGAAGGCACCCCCGGCAGACTGAAGGAGTCGCTCCGGGGCACGGAGGGTGAGGCGGTCCCTGAAGTACAAGGGGCCAGGACCATAAAGGGCCTTATAGATCATTACCAATACCTTGAACCTGGCTCAGCATGCTATTGGCAACCAGCGCAGAGTCCGGAGCACAGGTGTTATATGCTCCCATGACTCATCCCCGTCAGGAGACGGGTCTCCGCATTCTGCACTAGTTGCAGCCTCCAAACCAGGAACAAGGGGAGCCCCATGTAGAGCGTGTTGCAGTAGTGCAGTCTTGAGGTGACAAAGGCATGGATGAGGGATGCCAGGTCTGGCCTGGAGATGTATGGACGCAGCCTCCGCACCAGATACAACTGGCGGAAGGTGGCCTTCGCCACCACCTCCACCTGTCGATCCAGGCAGAGAGCCGAGTCCAACACCACCTCCAGACTCCGAACTTGCTGAGCTATAGGAGGATGAACCCCTCCAATCAGGGGGCCCAACACCTCCCTCGCCCTCCCCACCACCATCACCTCCATCTTACCAGGGTTGAGCTTCAGTCTGCTCTGCCACATCCACTTCGCCACGGCCTCCAAGCACTGGAACAGCAACGAGACAGCAGGGTCTGGGTCAGCTGAAAAAAAAGGTACACCTGAGTATCATCAGCATATTGGTGACATCGCACCCCGAACCTTCTCACAACCTCCCCCAAGGGCTGCATATACACATTAAATAATAGTGGAGACAGAATGGAACCCTGCGGAACACCGCAGGACAAGGTGCGGGTGCAAGATGTTTCAGCTCCCAACACCACCCACTGGATTCTCCCCAAGAGGAATGAGCGGAACCATTCAAGAACAGTCCCATACAGACCCCCCCAGGTCACGCAGCCATCTCAACAGCAACCCATGGTCCATGGTATCAAATTGAGGGATGGCCGGATTGTGGGCCCGTTCGAGGCTCTGCCTTTCCCCAATCTGCATCTGTCACCCCTAGGAATAGTGCCCAAGAAGCAGGAAGGGAAGTTTCACCTCATTCATCACTTATCTCACCCCAAAGGGTGGTCGGTGAATGATGCGATTCCCCACGAACTCTGCTCTGTTCGCTATGCATCATTAGATGCGACAGTGGAGATGGTCCGGGAGTGCGGGAAGGGGGCCTTAATGGCAAAATGCGATATTAAATCTGCCTTTCGCCTGCTTTCGGTGCACCCCGAGAGTTTTAAGTTGTTAGGGTTTCAGTTTCAGGGCCATTATTTTTACGATAAGGCAATGCCCATGGGATGTTCTATATCCTGTGTGGCGTTCGAGCGATTTAGCTCCCTCCTGGAATGGCTTGTCCGCCATAGAACACCGTCACGATATATTTTGCATTATATTGATGGTTTCCTCTTCTTAGGGAGGCCGGGGTTGGAAGAGTGTGCGTTAGCATTGGGTAGCTTCCAGGAATTAGCTGCAGAGCAGGGGGTGCCTCTGGCACAAGAGAAGACAGTGGGCCCAACAACGGCCTTGACATTTTTGGGGATAAAGCTGGATACAGAGCAGCAGGTTTTGCGTTTGCCTCTGGATAAGTTAGCGGCCGTTAGGAAGGACATTGATGGCATTCTGGCTCGCCCGAAGGCGACCGTCAAACAGCTACAGTCAATAGTGGGTAGCCTAAACTTTGTGTGTAGGGTAATCGCACCGGGGCAGGCATTTTTATCAAGGCTCTACGAGCAAATTTGGGGTAGCTTGCCAGGGCACTGCCATGTGAGGATCTCTGCTGAAATGAGGGAGGACTTGAGAACATGGCTCTATTTTCTGGAGCACTGTAATGGAGTCAGTATTTGGAGGCAGAAGTGGTTGCTCGAAGCGGAATTGCAGGTGCAATCTGATGCAGCAGGATCACTTGGTTTCGGGTTATACTGGGCTGGTTGGTGGTGCGCGGCCCTGTGGCCAGAGGCATGGTTTGCGGAAGGAGTGACAAGAGGTCTAACATTCCTGGAATTATTCCCCATAGTGGTAGCAGTGGCTTTGTGGCATCGTGAATTTGCAAACAAGACGATATTGTTTTGGTGTGATAACCTCGCAGTGGTACAAATTCTGAATTCCTTGTCATCGCGGTCGAAAAGGGTAATGGGAATAGTGAGAGTCTTTGTTAGGCACTGTTTAAGTGATAACATACTATTCTCAGCCAGGCACGTGCCAGGTAGTAACAATGGCATAGCCGATGCACTCTCTCACCGGCAGATGGAGCACTTCAGGCAGTTGGCACCGGAGGCCAGAGAGAAGCCGGAGGCGTTACCCCAGGGCATTTGGAGCGCTGGATTGTAGAATTGTTTGAAGCAGTGCAGGGGTCATTGGCACCTCGTAACAGAGCAGCATACCTGCAAGCCTTCATGGAATTTCAGAGGTTTCGCAAGGAGAGAAGTTGGGTGACCAAGTTCCCGATCCCTGAGGCACAGTCCTTGCAGTATGCCTTTTGACTCAGGGCAACGAGCTTGGCACCGGGAACAATTTCAGGATAGTTGGCTGCTTTGTCCTTTTATAATAGGTTTGCAGGCTATCCATCTTCCGGGGCGGGGGGGGGGCTTCTTTTCCAGGCGTACAATTGAAAGCTGGCAGAGAAGCTGCCCTAGAGGGGGGATTCCAGGTGGCCTATCACACCAGCAATATTGATCAACTTGTGGGGGCAACTCCCCACAGTTTGTTTTTCCAATTTCGAGGCCAAACTTTTTACCAGTTTGTTTAAATTGGCCTTTTTTGGGGTGTTTAGAGTGGGGGAGGTGGTGTCCAAGACGGCTGCAGTACCCGGGTCGCTGGTAGTCGCCATCGAGGATATAGAGATAAGGCGAGGAGGGCTGGTTATTTTGCTGAGAGGGTCTAAAGTGGACCAGCATCACAGGGGTCAGGTCATCAGGCTTGCGAGGATAGCAGAGGGCCAGCTCTGCCCAGTAGCAGCATTGCAAGCATACTTGGCAGTGCACCCAACCGGGCCCGGCCAGTTGTTTATTCATCAGGATAGGTCGTGGCTCACAAGATATCAATTTTTGGCAGTACTAAGCAAGGCCCTCAAAAGGTGCAATTTGTCTGCGCACCGGTTCGGGTGCCATTCATTCAGGATCGGTGCAGCAAGTTGCGTGGCAGCAGCGGGGATGTCTGAGCAGCAAGTGAAAGATATTGGCCGTTGGAGGTTGGCAGCTTATCGCTCTTACATTAAGTCGGTTCGATTGTAGGGGGGAGGTCATCGGGAAGAGTTGTAAAGGAGCCTGGTTACGGGGGAACGTTGGGAGTGCAATGTGATGTTGATGAAAAAAAAATTTGTCCTCCTAGGGCAGGAGCTGCCTGTCCGGCAGAAGAGAGTGCTAACTGCTGGCCACAGTATAGTCTACTGGGCCAGGAAGCGAGCTGGATGTTCGTACTGGGGAACCCAGCTGGGCCTGGGGCACCTGGCAGAGGTGATCTGGAAGGGACGGAGCGGAATGAGATGGGCCCAGTTCCTGCCGCTGGTCCACGCGATGGTGAAGCAACAGCATCCCAAAATAATGGTGATTAATTTGGGTGAAAACAATCTGCCGGTGGATATGGGTTTGCACCTGGTCACCAGCATCAAGAGGGATCTACTGGAAACAACGCGTATCCTCCCGTCAACAGTATTGGTGTGGTCAGAGTTGTTGGAGAGGATAAGATTTTGATTTTATTTTATTTTTCTGGATTTATACCCTGCCCTCCTGAAAACAGTTCGGGGCGGCTATGGAGGGATGCCGTGCACCCGGGGAAAGTCGATAGGGCTAGGCGTAAGATCAATAAGGAAGTAGCCAAATTTGTAATCAATATGGGGGGTGGCACTGCATTAAGCATGCGGAGATTAGATTCTCGAGGCCTGAATTGTATCATACAGATGCAGTGCATCTGTCAGAAGAGGGGCTAGAGTTATATCTGAAGGCCATTCAGACTAAACTGAGCCAAATTTTGGGCGAGTTGGGGATGGGGGGATGAGACTAGCCAAGCAGAAGCTGACAGTCTCAGGTGGCAGGGGTCCTGCGAGTTAGTTATGTTAGGTAAGTAGGGATAGTTCGCTGCCAGGTCATCTCCTTATGAGATGGGGTCAGGGTGAATGCTAGAGCTTGAGCGGCCAGCGTCACACACGACCCAGGAGAGGGGGCGTGTCGAGGTGCCCTAGGACAGGGGCGGTCCAGGGCCGCTGAGAGCTGCACCCACTTCTTCCTTGGGTCATGGTAGGCAACGGCCTCCTGACCCGGCTGGGGCGGCCGGGCAGGTGTGACATTGCAGCAGCTATAGGTAGTAGGGATGGGAATTCCGGATCTACCGGTATCCGATAATGCCGGTATCGGGCGTACCGGCATTACCGGATTCGACCCGGTAATCCGGACCCGGTACCGGATTTCGGTGTACCGGGTTTTTTTACATTGCAGCCATTTAAAAATGGCTGCAATGTCAAAAAAATTAAAGCCCCAGCAAAACAGTTTTTTTTAAAAAAAAGCTCCCCGAGTCCAGGCTGCGCGGGTGGAAGGGGGGACACCCCCCACCCACCCTGCCCAGCCTGGCTTTTTGTTTTAAAAAAGAAAAGACTAAGAGTAAGACGGCGAG
>QEPC01012762.1:1636897-1671687 GCA_003113815.1 Sphenodon punctatus
GGGAGGGGGAGGAATTTATTCCATTGGTTTCAATGGGGACACAGCGCCCCATTGAAACCAATGGAATAAATCCGGTACCGGTATACCGGATTTAATCTGGGAATCCGGTTTTCGTGGAACCGGTAACCGGTAAATCCGGTAGCCAGTAATGGGCCCGGGGTCCCACCCCTAATAGGTAGCTATGTTGGCGGTACTGAGGAACATCAGACCACGTAAAGTTCAGAAGAGTTAAGTTAATTTAGAGTTAAGGTTATCCAGGACCCAGGAGGGGTATTACCCCTCCTCCCCCGACTTGGATTAATAAAGAATGGTGCGGCCTACTTGTTTACCCATAAATCGGTGTGCGTGTCTTCCTTCCAGGGTGCGGGACAATGGAGCTGTGGCTGCTGAATCCACAGCACCATGCTGGCCAGAGCACAGGTTTCCCCAGTAGGGTTCTCCTGTACTGGCTAGGCCACACCCCTTCAGTCCTCTGCCCTCAGGCCTCTTGCCATCCCACCCCAACCAGCCTGGTTGCATCTGGCCTAGATAAAAGCCCATCCAGTAGCCACAGGAAACTGGGCACTTCATCTTGTCACTTCCTGGGATCAAGTCTGCAGCTGGTGCAGAATGCAGCGGCCCCACTCCTGACTGGGACGGGCCAACATGAGCACATTACACCAGTTCTTTTCTCTCTGCAATGGCTGCCAATAGTCTTCCGGGCCCAGTTCAAAGTGTTGGTGTTGAGCTTTAAAGCCCTAAATGGCATGGGCCCCACCTACCTGGAAGACCGGCTCACCCTCCGGGACCTGGATTAGCCCCTGCGGTCGGCCGGAAGCATCTTCCTTGGGGTCACCCGGGTTTCTACCATGAGGAGGGCATTCTTTGTGGCTGTGATGCTACTGTGGAACTCCCTCCCATTGGAGATCCACTTGACCACTGACCTCCCCTCTTTCCGCAGACAGTGTAACACCTGGCTGTTCCGCCGGGCCTTCACCGAGGGAGATGGGGTGGGTTGGGGTGGGTGGGCATGGGTTATTTTAGGTTGTTTTAATTGTAGTTTTATTGTTGTGTATTTTAATGTGTTTTTAAAATGTTGTTAGCCTCCCCGAGATGCCTGAGGCAGGAGGGGGTAGCATATCAATTTTAATATAAATAAATAAGTCTGCTCTGCCTCACCCACATCTGCCCTGAAACCTACTCTGGACCTAATCCTATCCCATCCCCAGTCCTCTGTCTGACCCAGACTCTGCCATACCTGACAATAGGCCATCTGTACCACCCATTTAGCTGTGGTGATGATAGGTGAGCATTAGACAGTTGATTGGCTGCATATTTTTGTTTCTCCCACTCCTGGATAGGGCTGTAGCGGAATGTTGCAGCAGTAGCTATTTCCGCCAGAAACAGCGTTTCTGCAATTAGTGGTATGGCGTGGCAGAGACTTTCATTCCGCTAGTTTCATTCCGCTACTTCTGCAGTTCCGCTAATTTCATTCCGCTACTTCCACAGGCTTCGCAAAATAGCAGAAACATGACATTTTTGCTACTTCCGCCATTCCACCAGTGCCACAAAATAGCAGAACAGCAGTTTTCTGACAGTTTTCGCAATTTTTCTGCAATTCCGCAATTTGCAGAATGCCGATGGAATTAGCGGAATGTCTTCAGAAAAGCCGCGGTATGGCGTGGGCAATTCCGAAATGGTGGAATGGAATCGTAGCGCGGTAACAGCTGCTGCCACATCAGCCCTACTCCTGGAGTTCTTGCAGCAAGAACAGGCATATTTCTATTTCCCAGCATGGCCACCCTTCCAAGGTACCCTTCTCATGGATAATTTGATTTCTACTCCCAGAAAGTGGCAACAGCTCATGGGACCCCAACACTGTAAAGACTCTGGGTTATGTTTGCTACAGAGACATGCTGATGTGTCCTGGGTCAAAAGGCTCCCAGGAGTAGTCAGCTATACAGATTGTCTTGCTTGCCGCAGCTTCATGCATACTCCTAAATAGTCCCTACTTAGGAAAGACACTACAGTCCCTCTTTGGGTGCTAAATCCCATTGTCCTTCTTTCAAAGGTCAGATTCCCCCTTTCAGATGAGAGGGCTTGTTCCATTTTGGCTGCCCAAAATGTGGGGAGGCATGTGTCATGGCAACAAGTACACCCCAGAGATCTGTGGGTCTGAGCTACAAGACCAGCCACTAGAGGCCTGAATTTCGGAAGAAACAAGTGCAGGTAGCAATATTCACCCCAGTTATAGATCTTGCTCCACAAAGCGGTGCGCTAGGGCCTATGGGGAAGGTGGGCATATGTTTGTGTTCTGCTGTGCCTACTCGTTGTTAATGAAGGTGGGTGGATTCCAGAAGGTGTATTTTGACAGTCCTTTCTACTCAGAGCCGAGACACGTTCTGTTGGGGAATGACAGATGAGCGAACCAGGTAGGCTTCTACAATGCACATTTGCTACACGAACAAATTACTTCCACCAAGCCAGCACTTAGCAGAAACAGCTCCCTCCAGGCTGGCTCTCTTATTTTCCATGGGATGAAATATTCAAGCGCTATTATCGGGCCTATTTGGTCCTCCCTGCATGTGCGTGTCTTCCATTAGCAATAATAGCGATTGTGCACAATGGGCTGAGGGGGAAAGTGACCCCTGTGTTAGAAAAGAGAAAAATAGTTCACTTTTCTCTCTGAGAGAACAGCATAAATTCCTCGCTCGCAACAGCAATGAGCTCTCTGTTCCCACTGGTTCAGCAATTCACTCTGCAGTTAGTGGCAATGAGAGTATTTAATTATGGACTGTATTTCCCCCACCCCACCCCCCCTTCAGTCCTGATGCTCTCTATTTGTGTGTCTGCTTTTCCCTAATAACAAGGCAAGCCATATGGTTCCATCAGCTCTGGGATCCCAGCCATCAGGGCAGCAGACGCCCAGCAGCCCAAGACAATAGAATGAAAAGTTTTGTTGCTTTCGTCTTTGGAAGAGTTAAGAACAACCAACCAAAAAGCATGGGAAACACGTGAGACGCATGAAGGTTTTGAAATCTGGAGGAAATTCTTGAGGCTTGAGACTCTGGCTAAGATGAGCAATTCTTAGAAGAAATTTCAAATGTGCAGAAATCTCCTAGCCCAGTTAGCGGGGGGAGGGAGGGAACAGCAGAGGGAGTGATGTTGTCCTGTTGTAGGGTGGGGCATTGGCCCTTTACGTGAGAAAGCACCTGTTCCCCCTCTCCCCCCCCACACACACACTTGCATTTAGCCTGCCTCTCAAAGCTGGTCAGCTGATCAGCTAGAGTCGACCATTAATTGATTGTGATCCCAACTGATATTTTAATATACCTTGCATATCTGTTGCTGTCTGGGGTTGCATGATTATGCTTAAGTCTCAGCAGCGTAACTGTAATAGGTGCGGCAGATGTAGCTGCAGAATGGCCATTGCGCCTGAGGGACCCACATGCACGTAGAGTGCACACTGTGTCAGGGACGGTGGGCTGGGGCACAGTCAGTCGTGGCAGGATTGGTGCTGGGATTCAGTGAGTCATAGCAGGATCAGGTCCAGAGCAGGTCATGCAGGATGGGGTCTGAGGTGAGCTGTGCAGAATCGGGTTCAGGAACTCACACGGGGATCGGCACACGGCCCATGAGGTGGGGATGGGTAAACAAATGAACAGACTGGACTGAGCAGATGGACAAGGCAGGCAGATTGACGGACAGGACTCAGGTCATAGGTCAAGATGGACAGTGTGACAACGAGCTGGCACAGCACCAGCACTAAGCCGGATGACTCCCCCAGGAAATCACTAGGGGGCTCCCCAGGCCATCGCTAGCTGAATTTCTCGGGTGTTGCTAGAGGGTGTATCTAGCAGATGCTGAACCCCTATCTTACACCGTTTTTAGACGAGGAGCACTGAAGCGCCTCCTGAACGCCGCGTTCAAAGACAAGTGGCCAGAAGTGACGTGTCCCCATTGCCGGCGGCGGGGGAGACACAGGGCTTTCGAGCGGCGCTTTCTGAAAGCCAGAAAATTCAAGCCTTGATAACGCGCTGCTCGAAAGCCCTGTGTCTCCCCCCACCGCCGCCGCCGGCAATGGGGACACGTCACTTCCGGCCACTTGTCTTTGAACGCGGCGTTCAGGAGGCGCTTCAGCGCTCCTCGTCTAAAAACGGTCTTAGTGGAAACACTGGAAAGTGAACCTCCATCGTAGCTGACAGAGCCCCAGTACCCAGACAGACAGGATCACCACAGCAGCAAGGAGCAAAGGATCTGAGAGGGGCCAAAGGGCCCACAGGACACAACAGGAATGGGGAGTGCAGAGTCAGTCCATAATTCATGCAGACATCAGAAGGAACAAAACAAGAACTGGAAGTGACTGATGATCCACCCAGTTTCCTATGGTTGCTGACTGACCTTATATACAGGCCACCAACCAATCAGGAAGAGGGAGGTGGAGGGGGGCGTGGAGCAAGGCTGAGGAGGAGTGTGGCCTGACCGGAGTGATGGGAAGCCATGATTACTAGGCCTGGGCTTTGCTCAGAGTGCCTTGATAGTGCAGAGGTGCCAGCCCCAGGCTCCGGGCCCCAAGAGCTTCAGTTAAAGGCTGCAGTCTTGATACACTGCAATAGAGGGCCCCCAGTAGGAATCCCATTCTATCGTCTATATATTTCTACCTAGTTATGCCTCCGCTCAGCATAGGGTCACTCCAGCAAAAAACCTAGGAACCTCTGAGCTAGAGGGATTTCATCTTAAAGAATTAGAGACGTTCTAAATTTCAAAACTGGAATCTTGATAATGTTCTGATCTCAAGTGTTATCGCGTTGTCATCTAAAAGTTCTGCAAAAGAACCGATGTCATCAAAATTAGATTTTTTAAATCAAAATTGTTACTGACGTACAAAATTTCAACTTAGCTCTAGTTTTTAGGCAAATACACCATTTAAATCCTGATGTAAAATTTGTTTCATTCTAATCTTTTTTCTGCCTAGTCTTTTAAACACAGTACCTGAGGGAACAGGTAGAAAATGAAACTCGGTAGTTAAAAAGCTGAGATCAAAGGGGTCATAATTCTTATTGTAGTCTATACAGGGATTCCCATCCCCAGCTGTCTAGTAAGATTTGTAGATAGAAAAGTTATGCATGGAGTTATTTGGGAACTTTTGAATGAAAAATATTTTTTCTCAAAGAGGAGCTTTTGTATACTGAAAAATTCATGAAAAACTTTGGATTGTAGAAAAATCTAAATATTGTTACATCTATTTGTTTTGTTTTCAGCAGCTGGAAATTTTTAATTTTCAAAAAGACAAATCATTGAAAGGCAAGAACTATTTCTGTTTTGAAATGAATATATTCGTGTTATATTTTTTTAAAAAGGTAACAACTATTCAGCTGGCTCTAGCTATTCATTCTGCAAGCAGATGAAATCATTTCAAAACAAACAATGGTCACTTTCAAAACCCAAAGATAACCTGATTTGGAGTCATCTCCAAGCTAGGATGAAGGTATGGGTCAGTTTGTATTTTTCTGCTTTGGTCTGTCTCTCTATTTGTTTGTTTTTGTTTTTAAAGAAGAGGGAAATAAATTAGAAGCCAAATAAGAAACGCTCTATAGATCAGAGACTTGTCCTGAACTCCAGAGAAGCTTTTGAGGAGGTTTACTCTCTAGTCTGTCTGTTTCATTGTTCTGCATGATTTGCACGCAGCTGATATTACTAATTAGGACAGACATTAAAAACGTGACTTAAAAACAATTCTGCGGGTCCACAAATGTAATTTGCATTGAACTGTTATTAGCTTATTGATTGCATTCAATGAGTAGGTAATCACTCACTCACTCAGCCTGGAAAGCAACAATGCCCTCCTCATAAAGGAAACGAGTGTTAAAGTGTGTTTGGCTCATTAGCACCTTTATTGTGCTTTGCTACCATCTCTCCAAAGCTTTTAAATGTATTCATTCTTTGCAAAGACAATCACATCCGCTAAGAGCCAGAGCATTTTTAAAAGGAATTTTCACTAGTTGGGGATTGTGTCCCAGTGTAACAGGAGCTTTAGAAATGAATGATGGAAGAAAGGAATATTCTTCTTGGGTGAAAAGACAGGCAACTTTGTTCTTGCTGCTCATAGGACAACACAGCCAAGCTAACTGCACCAGGGGCAAAGCTACTATGGATCAAGAGGACTCAGTTGAGCCTGGGCCCTCTAGAAGAGCCCTTTTCAAGCAATCATGAACACCGCTAGGAAATGTTCAGAGTAGGTGGGGCAGGGAGTGGGACCAACACTTCCCCCCCCCACTCTGAAAATGTCCTACTGGGGTTCAGCCCACTTGAAAAAGAACCCACCAAGAAGGAAGTTTTCAGAGTGGGCAGAGGAGGGCATGGGGCCAACATTCTGCCCTCACTCACTCTGAAAATTTCCTAGCAGTGCTCAGCCCACTTGCAAAGGACCTCATCATCAGGAAGACAGGAATGGAGTGCTGACTCTGCCCACTCTTAAAACATCCTTCCTGGCCAGACTGCTGGTTCTAGAGTGGTGTCATCCTGAAGTGGGGGCTTTCACCTATCAAGGTAAGCCCTGCCCCCCACCCCCAAAGACCCCACCCTCTTGTCCTTAAGGGGTGTATAATTCACACATGAGCCTGGGCCTGCCACAGCCTTGACTGTTCCCTATCTAGCCTGCAATGGACTAGCTTCTGGTACTCTTGCATATTGGCTAGCCTCATGGAACAGATCTTTCCAGAGGGCCAGATCCAGAATAATGCCGATTGTGCAACTGCACAGGGGGCCCCGTGTGTTGGAAAGCTCCCAATACATGGGGTGTATAAATAAACTTGAAAAGACATGAGGGTGAGCAGCACTGGCCTAAAGTAAAGATGTATAGAACCTCAGAAATTGGAAGCTCTGGACCATGGACAGTCTGCAGCAATTCAGAAGTGGGCTTCCCAACAACGAGAAATAACATGTGTAACATATGGGCCTGCAGCGCAAGGAATCCCATCCCCTGAAGGGGATGTCCTTTTTAACTGAACATCAAAAACTAATTACGGTAACTTGGTGGTGTAAGATTCAGAAACTACATTTCCCAGCAAGCAATGCTGAGAACAGGAAGCAGGAAGTGAGTGTGTTTGTTCCACCCTCAGGGCTAGCTAGGGTTGCTGCTTCAGGGTGAATCAATGTGTGCCCATTAAACAGCACCATTTTGCACAGGGCCCCAGCTTCCCTGGCTCCAACAGCACTGGATCCTTCATAAAACAATACAGCGGGAACTCAACTCCAAAAGGTTCTTTTATTCCACATTCAGCAACATTAAGATCAGATTTGTACAGAGGAAGCAATGCTTTATGTATTTGCCTCCTATTGAATATAGCATGAGCCTGGTGTGAAGAAGACATTATCAGTTGGATGCATCTAAAAACATCCAGCCTTATTAAAGAATTTCTTCACAAAGGAACATTGGAAATAAACTTTCAGAAAGAAAATGAACAGCTGGTTGTAGATCGTAATGGTCAGGCCCTTTGCTTTCAGAGCAATGTTTTACTATAAATGAGCATTGCAATTCAGTGGTGGGGAATTTTTAAATTACATCTCAATTAATTAATGTAATTAATGTAAGTGGCAAAGAAAAATGTATTAATGTATGTAATTAACTAATGTAATTTAAAAAGACCGGAAGCCGCCCAGGCACTATTGGAAACAGCAGCACCGGGTGGCTCCCAGAAGTTTTGAGGGGTGGAGTGGTATGACCTCGGCTATCAGGGACTTACCTAATCCGCGTCTAAAAACTTCTGGGAGTCGCCCGGTGCCACTGTTTCCAATGGCGCCCAGGCAGCTTCTGGTCCAGTGAGGAGCCCCCCATGGGGATTTCCCCAGGCCAGTAGTTTAACCTGCGGGAGAAAAGCCTCACGTTTAAAAATGCAGAGTTCCTTCTCCAGACAAAGGGGAAACTGCCTCCAGGTCACAGCTAGGAGGAGGGAGAACAGATTCAGCACAATGGTCTGAACTGGACTAAACAGTGCATTGAACTAAACAAATCCATTGCAAATGTACTTTTTTCTTTAACAAATACTCAAGTCCAGGTTCTCAACCTTTGAAAATTTCAATTCAAATATGACTTCAGCTCATGTTCGATTACTGAAGCTTTGCTGTGTACAATTAGTTTAACTTCAGTTATTTTAGTTTGCCCTGGTTTTATTACTTCAACTTCAGTTAGATTTTTTTATAGGTTTGGACTGAAACCTAGCAAAATCAGGTTGGTTTGCATGCAAACTTTGCAAACACGTGCAGAAATCTGAATTTGCAAAATGCGTTTTTTCATGCTAACTTTAACAAACGTATCCACACCAGTCCAGCTGCAAACATCTTCCAAGAGGCAAATGTCATGTTGGTCCCTGTGAATGTAGGCCTAAGGGACCCTGGTGCAGAATATGAAATGAGGTCCCTCTGGGTCCCTATTGTAAATAGAGCTACACACTTGTATGTCACCAAGTCTCTATTCCTATGGTACCAGAGATTGTTTAATTTCAGTCTCTGACACTGTCCTTCTGCATCACCTTGGGAAAGTCCCTTTCCGAGCCCCACTTATTTCTCTGTAAAACAGAAGTACTCCCTAGTTGCCACCCCATGAAAAGTGCTTTGAGGTCTATGGAAGGAAAGTGCTACAATAAGATTGATGCAGTCCCCAAAGAGGTAACGTCCAGTTCATCAGCATGTTGATTTCTTTGAACGCAAGGAAGTTTTTCCTCTAGAGAAGGAGGAGTGATTAATTGCAGCCGCTAGTTCAGGAACACAACCACAACCTCCAGGCAAGGAGTGAACAGCCAATGAACCCAAGAAATTCATCATTCAATTGTCAGAGGGCGGCGGGGAGCTGGGTTTCCGAGTCTCCTGATTTATTTTACAATTCTCTCAGGTGTGTGTACACAGTCAGCAATCTTGCTTTGACCTCCTGCCTCCCAATGCCTCTGAAGGGCCCGATCGTCATCCCCACGGAACTGCATCCCAGTCCGTGTTAGGAGGAAAGCTGAGAGACAAGGCTCTGTTTAAAAGTCATTTCCATTCACTTGGTAGAGATGCCCAACTTTCCACCCTCTTCCTTCCCATTCATTCCTTGGGCATGAGGGGGGTGTCCAATAAATGCAAATAAATAAATAAATAAATAAATAAAATAAATTCCACAGCTCCGGTTCCTACCAGTGAAACCCAGCTGGAAATCTAGCTTGCAGAAATGTTCTCAAAATGGCTCAGACCATAACCAGAGAGCCAGTTCCTCCCCAAACGAGCTGGGCTTAGAAACTAAGACCAATATCATCTTCATTTCAAAGATTTCCAGGCGGGAATGGCTGTCATTTAAAAATAAATTAATAAATTCCCCCAATTTTCTTCTTACGACATCCAAAAATGATCAAGGCTTTATTGTTCAAAAAGCAAATAAAAAAATATGAAATAGTCCAATGAAATGTCAGAAATTAATTTTCTCTCTGTCTCTCTTTTCTGACTGGAACAGCCCACTTCAGTACAAATTGTTCCTGGGACACACCATCCGGCCAAACCAAAAATCCCTCTTTCACTCTGCTATGAGTGTAGAATGCTGCTTCAGCCAGATCCTCTTGCCTGGATGAAGGAATAACTGGTGGAATTTGCTTATTTGGATTGTGCCATGGCTTGGAATAGACAATCTTAATGCTCACTTCTGACTTTAGAATCCAAGAGGTTCTGGATTCTTGCAGGGTTCGCCCTGCAAGACGTTTTTCAGAAAAACAAATCCCAACTAACTCCAACACACCCTGCCCCACTCTCATCCTGGACCAAACTTTCAGTATGGCAGAGCAGTGAGCCCTGCCTGGCTATGCAAAAGAACAAAGGAAGTGCCATACTGGTCAGGCCAATGGTCCATCTAACCCAGTAACATGTCTCTGACAGTGGCCAACTTCACTTGCTTCAGAGAAGTGCACAACAGATCATAATGGAGAAACCCATATTCTGCACTTCACTCCCAGCCCCTAATCAACTCAATTAATAGCCATTGATAGACCTATCCTCTAAGACGGGGTGGAGAATCTTTTACCTCCCAGGGGCCACTTTGAAAATTAGTACAAGCTTCCAGAGTCGCATAGAGCTGGGGGGTGTAAGGGGTGCACTTAGGAAGAGGAGGGTTGAGATCATAGATCTGTACCATGGATCTATCCTAGTGTGCATGTCCACTTCCCTTAAACATATACCTCCCAACAGTCCCTGTTTAGGAGGGGCAGTCCCTCTTTGGGTGCTGAAACCCACTGGCCTTCTTTCAGAGGTCAAAGTCCCCTGAGAGTCAGGAGAGAGAGGGAGAGAAAAAGACCAGTATACAAGCCTCAGGCACCTCTTTCCTGGTTGCCTTCCAGGAAAAACATTTGAGAGGACAATGGGAAGATGATGGAAAGACAAGAAACTCAGTGGAATGAGAAGCAGGAGAGATTCTGTCCCTCTTTACGCACTTGGAATGTTGGGAGGGTTGTGTGAGTGGGTGGGGCTTATTTGCTGAAGGGTGAAGCTTATTGACTGAGGGGTGGGGCTTGTCCCTTTGGCTGCTGGAATTGTTGGATGGTATGTAAATACTGTTATTTCTGTTTCCACATGTCTCGCTCTGGTGCCAGCTAAGACTGGGAATTCCAAGCTCCTGAATCACATCATGCTGCTGTCCAAGAATCTCCATCCCTACACAGCCCCCAAAAGTACCACAAATGTCCTCAGAGATCAGCTCATGGGAGCTTCTCAGTCTGGCTTGTAGAGCACATGTTTTAAGGCTAAGTCATAACCATATATCTCAATCTCTGCCAGTGTCCAAAGTAACTTGTGGCTGAGCATAATTCTCATTCCACAGGTGGGGTAAATTAGGGCCCTTTTAGATGAGCACGCTCACGCAACATTTCAAAATCCCGCAAGGTGGGATTACATGAGACGGAAGCACGGGATCACACACATGGAAGGCAGTCACGCATTGTTTGCCGACCGCGAGTTAAATACCTCACACATCGAGGTATTTAATTTGCGGTCGGCAAACAATGCGCAACCGCCTTCCATGCGCATGATCCTGTGCTTCTGTTTCGTGTAATCCCGCCTTGCGGAATTTTGAAACGTCGCGCGGGCAGGTCGCGCAATGGCGACCCGCTTGTCTAAAAGCAGCCTTAGTGACAGAGGAGGAAAGTCTAGAGAAAGAGTGAGTTCGCTGTGTTGGTCCAAGTGGTAAGAGACGGAGGACAAAGTAGTTCAGGTAATATTGGTGAAGTGGTTAGGCCAGAGGAGTGGGAATATGCATGCTAGTGGTATGGTGAACTTGTGTGTGCCCCATCTCTCTTGGACTAGAATCATCCTGGATACAAGTTGAATGGGTCAGAGAGACATTCATGAAGAGACATTCAGCCTTTTGTTAAGAAAACGCAAAGACACAAAAGTGGGAATCGGTGCTTGTAAGGAGCAGAGCAGAGTTTGGCCTGGGCAGAGAAAGCTGCAAGCAGAAGTTTGAGGGGGGAAAGACTGAAGAGAGGGGCAGCGGGTTCTTCGGAACCTTTGGCGAGCCGAACGTTTGAGGGAAATTGCAAGCTTTGGGAGCCGTTTGGAGGCAATTGTGCTGCTGGACTTTGGGGATTGCAGTGGTATCTGTTTGAAGGCACACTGCAGCTGCTGTTGGCTACTTCCCATCCACCCCACTTCAACCTGTAAATAATCCGAACTATGCGTACACAGTGCTGGGTACTAAGCTAGGAGTTACCACCCCGGAAAAGGATCTTGGGGGGGTGGGGGGTGGACAATACAATGAAATCCACAGCGCAGTGCGCAGTAGCAGTCAAAAAAGCAAACAATGTTAGGAATTATTCGGAAGGGGATAGAGACTAAAACGAGGATGTCATAATGCCTCTATACAAATCAATGGTGCGACCGCACCTCAAATATTGTGTACAGTTCTGGTCGCCCCATCTCAAAAAAACATAGCTGACCTAGAAAAGGTACAGAAAAGGGCAACAAGAATGATCAAGGGCATGGAAGGGCTCCCGTATGAGGAGAGGCTTGTTAGGTTGGGGCTCTTCAGTTTGGAGAAGAGACGACTGAGAGGAGATATGATAGAGGTCTATAAAATCATGAGTGGGGTGGAACTAATAAACAAGGAGCAGTTATTTACCCTCTCAGGCTAGTACTAGAACTAGGGGACACTCCATGAAACTCATGCGTGGCAAGTTTAAAACAAATTTAAAAATATTTTTTCACTCAGCGTATAATTGGATTGTGAAATCTACTGCCAGAGGCTGTGGTAAGGGCCAATACTATAGCTGAGTTTAAAAGAGATTTGGACATGTTTCTGGAAGATAGCTGCTAATACACCTATTAGTCAGACAGGATCAGGGAACATGATGGGAGCTGGGGGAAAACAACAGGGAATGGATCCCCCATTGTGACCTGTTGGGTGCTTCTCCCAAGCCACTGTGATTGGCCACTGTCGGAGACAGGATGCTGGGCTTGATGGACCATTGGTCTGACCCAGTATGGCACTTCGTATGTTCTTATGTAGTGATGAGGGAAAATTACAGATTTTTTTCATATCCAGGTATCCTATCAGTACCTAAGTAACCTAATGTGGTACCCAAAAATGCAGGTGTATCAGGGCACAGTCTTGTGGGGCTGCTGCACATTTAAGGGCATGAGGCACCAGGCAGGTGGCTGGCGTGGGGCATGGCGATGCCAGCCCTGCCAGAGAATGTCAGCCTGAGATAGAAACAACCCAAGCAATAGAGAGGAGTGGAGCAGGACACTGGTCCTTTAAGGGCAGGCAGCCTAAGACGTTGGTGATGCCCACTCCTGCTATATAAGAAGAAGCAAAACAGAGAGCAGTATAATCTCTGCCTGGGTGCTGAACAGGCAACATCTGGGAGCCTCCAGCCAGGGGAGTCCGTTTAGTGCTGATGCTGTACTAGGAGAACCTGACAGAAGGATCCCCCAGGAGACTGAAGAGTCCTGAAGAGAAGTTTGCTTCTGGCCCCAAAGGGAGAAGGAGCTCTATCCTGAATCCCTGGGAGTCTGCAAGGCCTAGAACAGTGAGTGTCAGCCAGGGGAACATTTCCTAGCTGGGAGTGGCTTTGGGGTTTCTTGTAGGGGTGTGCATGAATCAGTGGGGAAGCGAGAAGGGATCTGCCACACCTCCACGCACTCACACTCAGACCTGGCGTGCTCAAGCTCTGACCAGTAGTGGACTGGAAAAGGTGCCCATCAGGATAGTATGTGGGCCTATGAAGTCTCGCAGAGACTAGGCCCCTATCATCATAGGGTGCTGAGCAAGGTGGAAGGCTGGAGCCTGTCGGTTCCACTATTAAATCCCACTCACACACATTCATGCTGGGAGGGGGGTAAGGGAAAGGCAGTGCGACCTGGTATGGAGAGGGAGGCGAGGGTCCTGGGAACAGCATGGAGGATGGGCACCACTCACAGCAAGGGGATGGAAGTCCCAGGGGGGGAGGGAAGGCCACCCAGGCACTCACCCGCCACCTGCCTTCCATGCCCCCACTCATACACCCAAGGAAGGACCCAGTCGCAACAACACCCAAACATGTAGTAGCTCAAACACAAGGGAAGTATAAGCACAGGCACAAGTAAACACAATCAAAAGGAACACTTAGCTCTCAGGCGGGGACCAGCTTCTCACTCTGATTACCGGCGCTGTTTAATCCTGTAGCTCCGCCCCCTTCCATGCCTGCAGCCGTGCGGAGCACCTCAATCGCCCAGATCCTGACCCCGCACTTGCTGGTGCACCCGGAAGTGTAAGCGCGTCGCTGTCTGTTGGGCCGATTGCCAGAGCAACCGGCAATACAGGCGACGTCGGGGGGGCGGTGGCTAGCGGCACTGCAGAGACAGCAGGAGCGGTGTCNCGCAACAACACCCAAACATGTAGTAGCTCAAACACAAGGGAAGTATAAGCACAAGCACAAGTAAACACAATCAAAAGGAACACTTAGCTCTCAGGCGGGGACCAGCTTCTCACTCTGATTACCGGCGCGGTTTAATCCTGTAGCTCCGCCCCCTTTCATGCCTGCAGCCGTGCGGAGCGCCTCAATCGCCCAGATCCTGACCCCGCACTTGCTGGTGCACCCGGAAGTGTAAGCGCGTCGCTGTCTGTTGGGCCGGTTGCCAGAGCAACCGGCAATACAGGCGACGTCGGGGGGGCGGTGGCTAGCGGCACTGCAGAGACAGCAGGAGCGGTGTCAGGGGGGGGCTGAGACACATCCCCCTGACAGCATGTCATTTTCATTGTATCAAAAGCAAAAATTAAAATTGTCATTATTGCAATAACAAAAACAACAAAAAATAACAAAATCAAGAACTAAAGTAATTATTGATTTCATTATTGCCTGGCAACTTGGCAGGTGTTTTTTGGAGGGAAATGTGGAGAGGAGAGGATGGAGCAGACATCTCAGAGTCTGAAACAGTGTTGAACTCTTGAACTGAACTGGGAGGGGAAGGACCTGATGGATGTATCTCTGGCCAATGAGCAGCACAAGCAGATCCCAGAAGTTGAATGGCACCCTGTGATTCCTCAATGCCTCTGCCTCCCAGAACCAATGAGGAGAGCTCTAGGGGAGGGCACTGCAACCCTTAATATTGTAGGGCTGGGCTGCTTCACTCTGTGTTAGCTCTCTTGCTTGTCAGGGTGCATTTGCAGAAGCTACTGGTGCTTGCACTAGAAATCCTCCCATTATATATATATATATATATCCCTTATTCCCTTCCCTACCACCCAATCCTTATTCCTTAGGTACACATATATCTAGAGAGAGAGAGAATAGAGAGAGATTAGAGATACCTCTGAGTTTTCCTTTTCTTAGATACTAGGCTGTTTTATTATATATATTCGGATTATAGGAAAGGAACATTTTGTATTATACATAGGTTAGGTTTAGCTTAGAATCTGTATATATTATATAAATAAAACTACATATTGTGTACAGTATATATTATTGTATGCAGTTCTTTCTGTATCACAATGAGAAGGGGAAGGAGTTCAACTTCTGACAATAATTCTTCATTGGCACACAATACCAGAAATAAAATCTTCGTTTGAAATCGGTACCAATAATGACAACAACAACAAAAAGACGCCATTTCATTATTAACAAAAATGACACATTTGAATAACAAAAATTGCAATGAAAAACAACATGGGGCCCTGGTTCACATTCCTAGTTTCTTGGGCTGATTACTGAGGTAGAGAACTGTAATAGGAAGAGACTGTATATTGCTGGATCTCAACTGTCACATACTGTGTATAGAGACTGTATATTATTGTGTGGAGAGACTTTGTGAAGACTTTGAACATAAATAGTAAAGACCATAAAGCTAATTCCCTGGAAAGACTGCATTTCTTGGGCCCGAATCCCGCAGCAACTTGCTCTTGGGGAACGCACCCTGTTACAGCAGTTATTGTCCATGGGCACTAAATTAAGCACCAGTTTCAGACCTAAACCCAGAAAAGAATGTCCTGAAACTTCCCACCACTCAGGAAAGATGAAGCAGTAATATATTTTATTGGACCAAGTTCTGTTGTTGAGAGTGTGCATGATTTCAGACCTGTGGAAGGGCCCTGTGAGGCCCCAAAGTGTGCCTGCTCGCACCAACAGGAATTATTCCAACAAAGAGATCTGTACTACTTTGTCTCCATCTCAGAGAAGAAAAGATCACCCAGAAGGGCAGTGGTTCTGTTGGGAGTAAAGCCCAGATCTCCTGAACCTTAGTCCAGGGTCCTAGCCATTAAATAGGGTTGCCAGCTCTTCAGGTTTTACCTGAAGTCTCTGGGTTTTTGGACCCAGAATCTCTGGACTCTGGGGGAAGTCCCAATTTCCCCAGGTCAGCCCTATGACCTGAAAAAAATCAAGGCTTCCCGGAGGCAGCCATGTTAGAAAGGGGGTGGGCCATAGGGCAGAGCATCCTGAGTTGATTCATAAGGGGTGGAGTTACATCAGAAAGGAGCACAACAAACCCTTTGCCCTGACTCCACCGACATGGCCCCACCCTCTCAGGGTGAAACTTTGACACGTTCCCTTTATGTTCCTCTCTCTGTTACAGGGTAGGTTAACCCTTTGGTGACTGTAGCAAAGCCTGGCACCACAGCATTTCCTATGGAGGCAGGTTGGCCCAAAAACTAAGCGTTTCCAAAGATTCGCCTCCCCTCGCTGTCTTTGTATTCCTCCCAGACACTGCGGCTTGGCCCTTCGAAAGACCCCAACATTCCCAGCCCCTGAGACAAATTCAAGTCATGCACTTTCCCATCAGTTGAAAGCATATCTTTCCAAAATGGAGCAACCCCCCTGGTGAGTAGCCCCTGTTCTGCTGAACTATTCTTGGCCCGGCAGACTGAAATAATGCCATGTACATAGGAGATTATTGATTGCAGAAGATCTTCATCTTTGTCCTCCCAGTGTCAAGCGCCTTCCCCCTTTTTCCCTGAGTCCAGCCGCAGCATCTGTATTCCGAACACAGGGGCCTCTTCTCAAATGGAAGCTAGTTCAGGAAGAAAAGATACTTAAAAGGCCGGTCTAAGTAAAGTGTGTTTTTTAGAAATGCAAATCAGATGGGTTTATGAGAAAAAAGAGGGGATAATGCTTCCTTTCACACACACCCCTCCCCAGCTGAATATCTTCCTGCCCTTCAGATATGTAGATCAGTGTCTCAGGTTCACTCTAGAGAAAGTTCTCCTGGTGGGATGTGGCCAGAAAGAACTCAGCAGAGAGAGAAGCTTGACATTTTCCCCAGCGCTGAAGCCATTTTCATTCACCATCTTGGCTAACTCTTATGTTCGGACAGGGTGTTGGAAGACTCAGGATTGGGGCCAGGACTAGGATCAGGATCAGGCAGGAGACAGGGTCAGAATAGAGGAGCAGGAAGATTTGGGTCAGGACTGGGCTGGCACTCAGATCAGAGAGCAGGACAAATGCAGGATGGACGTTAGGCTCAGAAGAGCAGGGGCCAGAACGGAGAGTCAGGGCAAGGCTCAAAGCAGGCTTCAGGCAGGGACAGAAAATGACTCAGGGTCACTTAGCTTCCTGTTGCCCAGCCAACCAGGAAGAAATGGAGGGGGAGTGTGGCCTAAACACCATGGAGAAAGGCAAGGGCATAGCTAGTTTGGAATGGGCCAAGAATACCTGGCAATCCTAGGCCCCCCTGGATTCATGGGCCCAGGTGCAACTGCACCTGCTGGAGAAAGGTCCTACAAGGCCAAAGAAACCCCAAGCCAGAGTGTAGAGATGGTTCAGCAGAGCCAGCCAGCCACTGCTTTAGGGCTGCTGGTCCAAGTCCTTGTTCTTACATCGACACACTGTAGATAGACCTGGGAACCCCCAAAACTAAAAGCACAAGACACCAGGCTCTGTAGCGGGGATTTGTCACCATTCACATAGACAAGGGATGGGGAACTTTTCTCTCCCATGCACCACTTTGAAAATTAGAACAAACTCGGTAGTCTGGAAAGGAGTTAGGCATGAGGTTACTTAAGGGGCGCACGCAGGATGAGGAAAGGAAGGGAAGAGTCCTGATCATGTTGAGCGTATCTTTGCTCCCTTCCCCTGAGTTCAGTCTTTCATTGGTTGAGGGTAGGCACTGGATGTAGCCGGAACCAGAACTTCAGACCCCTGCAGGGGTTGCTGGTGAGTCAATCTGGGGAGTTGGCTCAACCGACTTGGTACATCCAATGCAGTCAATCACATTAACAAAGTCTTTCTCCTGGCTTGAAGCTGTGGATACTGTCTAAGACCCTGCTTGTAAGGGTCTGATCCTGGGATAAGTAACTATGGCAAGGACATACCCCAATTACCCACAATCTCTATATACAATTCTCTATGCCACTCTTCCCCAGGCCATGGGTCATTGTAATAGTCCTGTGAGCCCAATCCTGGGGTAGGTAATTAAGGATACAGACTAGGGTCTGTATAGCTGGACTCCACCTCCCCTTCAGTCAACCCAAGCCACCAAAGGTCTATTGGGGATTTTGTTCACTTTCACCCAACATATTGCCCATATTCAAATAGTCCAAAGCCCTTTCTGGACATAACAAATGGATAATCCCCACCTTACCTGGGTAGGTTTCCTGGCAGCCTACCTCTGTCTGCAGAGAGGCCAGAGATGCCCTACTGATCCTGCACTTGTGTCCTAGGGCTGGGCTAGAAGCTCCACAATCAAGCAGCAATTCACCTCTGCTGGTCAGCTGCTGTCTCCAAGCCTGGTGTAGAGCTCTCCACTGAACTCCTCCCTCCACCACCTCCCCNTATTGCTGGATCTCAACTGTCACATACTGTGTATAGAGACTGTATATTATTGTGTGGAGAGACTTTGTGAAGACTTTGAACATAAATAGTAAAGACCATAAAGCTAATTCCCTGGAAAGACTGCATTTCTTGGGCCCGAATCCCGCAGCAACTTGCTCTTGGGGAACGCACCCTGTTACAGCAGTTATTGTCCATGGGCACTAAATTAAGCACCAGTTTCAGACCTAAACCCAGAAAAGAATGTCCTGAAACTTCCCACCACTCAGGAAAGATGAAGCAGTAATATATTTTATTGGACCAAGTTCTGTTGTTGAGAGTGTGCATGATTTCAGACCTGTGGAAGGGCCCTGTGAGGCCCCAAAGTGTGCCTGCTCGCACCAACAGGAATTATTCCAACAAAGAGATCTGTACTACTTTGTCTCCATCTCAGAGAAGAAAAGATCACCCAGAAGGGCAGTGGTTCTGTTGGGAGTAAAGCCCAGATCTCCTGAACCTTAGTCCAGGGTCCTAGCCATTAAATAGGGTTGCCAGCTCTTCAGGTTTTACCTGAAGTCTCTGGGTTTTTGGACCCAGAATCTCTGGACTCTGGGGGAAGTCCCAATTTCCCCAGGTCAGCCCTATGACCTGAAAAAAATCAAGGCTTCCCGGAGGCAGCCATGTTAGAAAGGGGGTGGGCCATAGGGCAGAGCATCCTGAGTTGATTCATAAGGGGTGGAGTTACATCAGAAAGGAGCACAACAAACCCTTTGCCCTGACTCCACCGACATGGCCCCACCCTCTCAGGGTGAAACTTTGACACGTTCCCTTTATGTTCCTCTCTCTGTTACAGGGTAGGTTAACCCTTTGGTGACTGTAGCAAAGCCTGGCACCACAGCATTTCCTATAGAGGCAGGTTGGCCCAAAAACTAAGCGTTCCCAAAGATTCGCCTCCCCTCGCTGTCTTTGTATTCCTCCCAGACACTGCGGCTTGGCCCTTCGAAAGACCCCAACATTCCCAGCCCCTGAGACAAATTCAAGTCATGCACTTTCCCATCAGTTGAAAGCATATCTTTCCAAAATGGAGCAACCCCCCTGGTGAGTAGCCCCTGTTCTGCTGAACTATTCTTGGCCCGGCAGACTGAAATAATGCCATGTACATAGGAGATTATTGATTGCAGAAGATCTTCATCTTTGTCCTCCCAGTGTCAAGCGCCTTCCCCCTTTTTCCCTGAGTCCAGCCGCAGCATCTGTATTCCGAACACAGGGGCCTCTTCTCAAATGGAAGCTAGTTCAGGAAGAAAAGATACTTAAAAGGCCTGTCTAAGTAAAGTGTGTTTTTTAGAAATGCAAATCAGATGGGTTTATGAGAAAAAAGAGGGGATAATGCTTCCTTTCACACACACCCCTCCCCAGCTGAATATCTTCCTGCCCTTCAGATATGTAGATCAGTGTCTCAGGTTCACTCTAGAGAAAGTTCTCCTGGTGGGATGTGGCCAGAAAGAACTCAGCAGAGAGAGAAGCTTGACATTTTCCCCAGCGCTGAAGCCATTTTCATTCACCATCTTGGCTAACTCTTATGTTCGGACAGGGTGTTGGAAGACTCAGGATTGGGGCCAGGACTAGGATCAGGATCAGGCAGGAGACAGGGTCAGAATAGAGGAGCAGGAAGATTTGGGTCAGGACTGGGCTGGCACTCAGATCAGAGAGCAGGACAAATGCAGGATGGACGTTAGGCTCAGAAGAGCAGGGGCCAGAACGGAGAGTCAGGGCAAGGCTCAAAGCAGGCTTCAGGCAGGGACAGAAAATGACTCAGGGTCACTCAGCTTCCTGTTGCCCAGCTAACCAGGAAGCAATGGAGGGGGAGTGTGGCCTAAACACCATGGAGAAAGGCAAGGGCATAGCTAGATTGGAATGGGCCAAGAATACCTGGCAATCCTAGGCCCCCTCTGGATTCATGAAGGAAAGGAAGCAGATCTGCAGCCCAAGGGTCCTATTCTGGAACACCGAGTCTTTGCAGCCACTCTTCCTTCCCTCGAGTATCTCCGACAGGTATCAGCGCAAGAAATCCCTCTTGCGGAGGGTTCCGCATTCACTCTTCAAGCGGGTCTCTATAAAAGAGGACAACAAATTGTGATGCCACCCTCCGGTCGAGCACAAGTATTGTGGGCCCATCATGACGCCCCCTTGGCCGGGCACCCTGGAACGGAACGCACCTTAAATCTATTGCAACGTCAATTTTGGTGGCCGTCGATATCCGCGGACGTGCAACAATATATTCAAGCCTGCCCAACGTGTGCGCGCACAAAAACCCTAAGGAAGAACCCTGCGGGGCTGCTCCAATTATCTACCTTGCCCACTGGCCCGTGGCAAAGGATAGGGCTCGATTTTATAGTCGAGCTACCACCCTCCCATGAGTATAACACTGTCCTTGTCATAGTGGACCATTTTTTGAAATTGCGCACTTTGTCGCGTGTAAAGGACTTCCCACAGCACAACGTACCGCCCTTTTATTTGTACGACACAGTGAAGTTGCATGGGTGGCCAGCAGAGATCGTCAGTGATAGAGGAACCCAGTTTGTCTCTCATTTCTGGACCGCCCTCTTTAAGGCTCTTCAAGTGCGACTAAAACCCACCATAGCCTACCATCCCCAAGCCAATGGGCAGGTGGAGTGGGTTAATCAAAATCTCGAACAGTATTTAAGGTGTTACATTGACTACTTATAGGATGATTGGTATTCTTGGCTCCCTATGGCAGAATTTGCCTACAACAATGCCCCAAACGCTTCCCTTGGAAATTCTCCCTTCTATGTTACCTATGGGTACCACCCTCAAATGGCCACTCCTGAATTACCTTCAACAACCGTCCCTGCGGCAGGAGCTCTGGCTCAGCAGTTGCAACAAGTTCACTCCCTTGCCAAAGCCACACTGGAAAAAACTAGACAACAATACAAACACTATGCTGACCGCCATCAATGGCCGGCACCTCAACTCCAACCAGGAGAGCTCGTATGGCTGGATCGGCGCCATTATACCTCTAAACGACCCTCTTCGAAGCTGGATCATAGGTTTCTAGGACCCTTTCCCATTTTAAAACAAGTCAATGAAGTAACATATACTCTTCGACTCCCTCCGCGCCTTCGTATTCACCCCACGTTTCATGTGTCACTACTCAAGCCGGCAACCACACCGAAAGATCCGGTGCCCCCCGGAAACACCCCTGAATTCGATGCCCTCGACCCAGACCCTGCCTATGAAGTCCGTGCTATTTTGGACTCAAAATTTCTTCGAGGAAGACTGCATTATTTGATTGATTGGCAGGGGTTTGGCCCTGAGGAACGTTCATGGGAACCTGCCGACTACGTCTCTGCCCCTCGACTGCTCAGGCTATACCACTGCCGCCACCCTGAGAGGCCAGGACCTGCAGGCGGCCTGCGGGGGGTACTGTCAGCCGCCGCCGCCCACCCCCGTGGCGGCCGCACCCAGTGACTGAAGGCCCCGCGCCCAGCATCGCACAGAACAGGGCAGTACAGCCTGACACCGGCACAGCGCAACCAGCTGCGACCCCCATGACGCTGCGGAACCATGCCCCCCCCTTGCGCCGCTCTTAACGCCTTCAAAAACAGGCAAGGGCGCTGTCAGCACCCGACGCGGCTGCAATACGACCAGCTGGACCTGCGCAAGACACGACAGGGCCACGCCCACCCCTGCGCCGCTCTGAACACCTCCGTGCGCATACAGTGGGCGGAGCCTGCCCGTTATTAGCTGGATGGTCAGAGAGCTCTGTGCCGGTAAACAGAGCGGAAGCTTGGTGAGAGACTGGCCCCCACCTGGAAGCTAAGTAGTTTTGGAGTACTTGTTGTTTCTTGCTTGTTGACCTTCTCCTGTGAGCCTGACGTCCCATCCATTCCCCCTACTCCCTAACCTCGTGTGACACTTATTTTGTGCCTGAATCCTTTCTGGTTGTTGTGTGTATAAGAACCCCTCCCCCTCCTTCTCATTAAGAAAGGGAGAGCAGTGAAAGGGCCTTCGGGCTGGTGTGGACGCCCCTTCCTTCCCATTCCTGGGGCTCCCTTCCCCCCAGCCAGTGTGAGAGCCCCTGGACCTTGTCTTCTTCCCTACCGGGACTCCCTTCCGTGCATTCCGTCACCCTTCCCCCACTATATTCCCCTCCCTCAAGTGGCGTGGAAGAATTGTTGCGTGGAACCCCTTCCTATTAAGTGCTCTGTGCCCTATGATGATAGGGGCCTATGTGCTTGGTGCGAAAGCACACTGAACGGCCCACATACTATCCTGATGGGCGTCTGGGACCCTCGTTTGAACCTACAGAGCGGTGTGATTGAGCTGGGTGTGTGTGGACTAAACCCCTTTCCCCAGTGACAATGCCACTCTTCCCCAGGCCATGGGTCATTGTAATAGTCCTGTGAGCCCAATCCTGGGGTATGTAATTAAGGATACAGACTAGGGTCTGTATAGCTGGACTCCACCTCCCCTTCAGTCAACCCAAGCCACCAAAGGTCTATTGGGGATTTTGTTCACTTTCACCCAACATATTGCCCATATTCAAATAGTCCAAAGCCCTTTCTGGACATAACAAATGGATAATCCCCACCTTACCTGGGTAGGTTTCCTGGCAGCCTACCTCTGTCTGCAGAGAGGCCAGAGATGCCCTACTGATCCTGCACTTGTGTCCTAGGGCTGGGCTAGAAGCTCCACAATCAAGCAGCAATTCACCTCTGCTGGTCAGCTGCTGTCTCCAAGCCTGGTGTAGAGCTCTCCACTGAACTCCTCCCTCCACCACCTCCCCTTCTGACTGAGAACTAGTCTTTAAATACCCACAGAGCATTGGACTTCTTATCTCTCATTGGTGCTGGACACTATCCTCAGTCCATCTAGCGCCTGCACCTTTTTAGCAGTTGCTCATAGCATGATCCTTTGTTATTACAAGCACCTGTTGTTTTTTGAGCTGCTGCTACCTTTTGCTCTGTTATACTGGATCCACAGGCCAGATACAGAAACTGAGGGCAGTTTCCCACATTACAAAATATGTACCATTTACCTCCACAAGAAACTCCAAGAGGTAAATGCTGCATGGCTTTTTTCACATGGGAAAACAAAGTTGTGCGTCTTTGGCACCGATCACATGGAGGGTGCAGAGCTCGATCAGCAGTTCAATCTGCTCAGCATCCTCCATGTGATCAGTGCCAAAGATGCAAGGTTTTTTTTCCCCATATGACAAATGCCGCTCAGCATTTACCTCTCAGAGTTTCTTGTGGAGGCAAACAGTGCACATTTTGTAATGTGGGAAAAGGCCCTCAGAAAGGGCCAAATTAAAAACAAGTACAGGCGGGATTTGACTCACAGCTTAGAAGTTCCCCAAAAGTTCACCACTGACCATAGATTATTTTTTTTAGGCTGGAAAAAAAGAGTGACAGGACTACAGAAACTGGAGAAAGCCAAGAGAAGGGAATCGGTGGGACGGGGGGTTATTACAAAGAAGGTTAATTATTGCTGTTTGCTGCTATGGATACTATGACTAAGGATGTGTCATAGCTGGTGGTTGTGGACAGGTGCAATTGCCCTTGCTTCAGTCTCTCTCTTACACACCAAGCTGTTTGGAAAAATTTCATCCCATGGAAAATTTCAACATTTTCAAATTAAGTTCTGTTCAAAATCAGATGAATAAGTTATACGATACACACAGAGAGAGAGAGAGAAGAATAGAATACAGTAGAAAGGTTCTCTCCTCTAGATTCTTCCTTGGTCCAGGCTGTTGCCAAATTGTCATCCCCATCCTGTGATCAGCAGAGATTTATTTATTTAATTTATTTATCTATTTGTTAGATATTTTTTTTCCCCCACCCCCTCCTACCTTCACAGCTCGGGGCGACTCACAACATTTAAAAATACAACACCACATAAAAACATTTTTAGAACAACCAATAGTAAAGCTAAAACAAAAAACAAAAGTATCCCCCATCCACACACCCAACTTAACACACACACCCCTCACCCATCTCCCTCACCAAAGGTCTGGCAGAACATCCAGGTCTTACAATGTTTTCGGAAAGAAGAGAGGTCCAGGGCCAGGTGGATTTCCACCAGGAGGGAGTTCCACAGCTGCGGTGCGGCCACCGAGGACATCCTCCTCATTGTCACCATCTGGTTCATACCCATCTAATCATGTTCAGGATGTTCTGTTTGTGTCCATAAGTCCATGTGGTCTTTCATGATTAGATTCTCTGGAGGTAGAGTAGCTCCTAAATAAGAAAGGAAGGAATTGAATAATTTGTTAATATTTACCATCTGATTACAGTCGATTTTGTTATTGTTAAGGTTAATGGTCTAAGAAAGAGGTTAACAACTTTGCCATGAAACCTTCTGCTGTAATTGGGTGTGGGGGGTGGGACGACAGACAGCCCAGTGCCAGCTGGGAGAGAGAGATGGTTTGCTTTTGTAAGTCTGAGACAGGGTACTGCTTCAGGGTTCCAAATTGACCTTAAAAGCCCAGGATAGGAAACTCTAAGGGTCTTTTTAAACGAACTGGATTTTCCCCGCAGTTTAAACCTGCAGCTCTGGAAAAACTCAGTGGGGAGGGGCTTTAGATGCACTTCTGTGAACTGAAAGCCACTCAGGTGCCATTAGAAACAGCGGTACCGCTCAACTCCCGGGTGTTTTGAGACGCGGCGCAGAGAAGACCTTGATTACGCCACGTCTCAAAACACCGGGGAGTCGAGCAGTGCCACTGTTTATAATGGCGCCCAGATGAAAGCGCATCTAAACTCCCCCACCCCCCATGGGGGTTTTCCAGAGCCGCAGGTTTAAACTGCGGGAGAAATCCCACTTATTTAAAACAGCCTTAAGACTGGGCTCTGAGCTTAGTTCTGGTAGCAGATCTTAATCCCACCCATCAATGAGAGCTTTGTTTCAACATATGAGATTGGCCCCTTTTATATGGGCAGTACCCATGCTAGAATACCCAGAAATGTGGGTGTTCTAACACGGGTGCCGCTTGTGTAAATCCCGCGAGGGTGTGTGTGTGCTCCCACACACATGTATCCCCATTTCCCATGTACAGAGGCACCGGAAAAAACGGAGGTGCCTCCGTGTATGGGGATGGGTGGAGATGGGTGCGCACCCCATCTGAACCCTCCCCCCACCCACCGCACATGGACCGCAGCGCACCCCCACTCCCACGCATCCGCAGCCCGTGTAAAAAGGGCCATTGTTTAAGTACTGTAATCCACCAGTTTGAACAGTGTTAATCAGTAGGGGGAGACCAGGTCCATTACAGCTGAGGGGAAAAAGCAGGAAAATATCTGAAGTGCCGTGTGGGAAGGTTAGGAGGACTGTGTGAAAAGGTAACAGCTAGCGTACTGAGTGCAAAAGTGGAAGGGGTATATGGCTATATAAAGCAGTTTATTCTGCCTGCAGTGTGGTGTCCTGGTCAGCACTCACTGGAGCTGGACTGGAGAATTATCGGAAGGTGACTGAATAATTTTTGAGCACTGTCTGGCATTGCCAGAGCAGGGTAGAAGGCTTGCTGAGAGTGCTCGTTCGCAACTGTACAGAATTGGCGAAAGATTTCTCACATTGCTGTAAATTCTTTTGAAGATTTGATTGTGCTCTTGAAGATATGCAATAGAGAACTCATCCTATGCACTGTTCCTGGTGTCTGCTGCCTCCTTTTGGGGAGTGACAGATATACTCACGTAGCTGCTAGATCTCCTTAGACCTCTCCCTGCATCGTCTACAGATCAAAATATATTTGTAGGGTAAGAAAGATCTGTCTTGTATGTCCCCAGTAACTCTTAAACACAATCTGTTACTATTACATTGTAACCCCAGTTATCCAGACACTCTAATCTGGACAAAAACCCTGGGTGTTTTCAGACATGATGCTAACCACACTTTAACCACACTTGAACATTTCTTATGCATGTTGCAGGGCTGCATAGGGCACCAGTACAGTCCTGCAACATGCATAAGAAATGTTCAAGTGTGGTTAAACTGGGGTTAGCGTCATGTCTGAAAACAGCCTCTGTCTCCCAAGGTGTCAAGATGAGGGAGTTTCTACTGTACTTTCAAAAGTTTCAAAACATCAACATTATGGGCTAAAAAGTAGAGCTGGGCCAAAATTTCATTCAAATCAGAATTTTGACAATTATGTCATATTCCAAAGGATCCAATTAGCTGTCAAACTATCATTTCTGGGCACTAAGACCACAGTCCACAAGCCGCTTATCCCAGAGTAGGCTACTCCAAAGTAAGCGATTTGTGGACTGCAGCCTAGATATTTAAGTGAAATTTAGAAGAGAATGAAATGTTGGGAATGAAATGTCCTGGCAAATAGCTGCTTTGGAAATATCCTTTTCTGCATTTTTACACTACAGATATTACTGATGGGACACTGTACATCTTTGATTCAGAGAACCCCACAGGATCAAACTCCCATATTGCAGGCATTTCTATAAAAGGATGCTTCATCCCCTAAGTTCCATCATGATCCCTAAGGTCAGATAGAGGTGCTGTCTCGCATGTCCCATCAGTGCACCAAGTCTCTACAGCAAGGGTGTGCAGCCAAGTGTTCTCAGTGGCTGATCCACTGCTCTAGAACTCCATGACCCTGGAGTCATGCCAAATCCCAAGCCTGAGCATTTTTCAGAGGCAATGTAAGACCTGTTTATTTGGTCAGGCACTTAGCAGGTGACGCTAGAGTACAGGGACTTGTTTTTACATCATGTTTTTACCTGTCCCAAGCCTCTGGGGAAGGGCAGGTTAGAAATCTAAATAAATAAATAACCTAATTAATTAATTAATTAATTAATTAATTAACCTGATTGCTTGATTGATTGATTGAAAGCTGGGCTAGGAAAACAACATTTCAGTTCTGGAATCAACCTGTTTTTTAATTCGAAAACAAAAGTTGTCGTTGGGAGGGTCCAACCTATATAGAAATGTTCACTTGATCAAAATTTCAACAACCTAATTCTATGGGGCTAAAAACTGAAGCTATATTGGCAGCATCAGATTAATAATTATCAACCAAGATGACAGGAAAATGGTAACTTAAAGTTGCCATTTTGACATGAAATATTTCTGGTCTTTTTAACCATTCAGCCCCCCACTGTCTAGATGACTTCTTTCCCTCCCTATCCATTGGTCTGGATGTTTATTGGCCCAGAGTAAGCCTTTCCCCAGCCCAGGAATGCTCACTCCAAGGATGTTAACAAACAAGACGTTGGCCCATATTAGCCCACACTAACCCCGGATTCACCTGCTCATCTATTCCATGGCACCAATGCAGGCTCTGAAAAATGTATTTTTCATAACTGTTCCTTTAAAAATTGCATAGGTGGCAACCCTCTCGCAGGGGCTGCACGCTGCTTTTGATTGCACTTCTCCTTTCCCGCCAGGGAAGAAGAGCAGTAACCATGAAAAAGGGGTCACAGACGGGGAAGGAACCATCCCTGGACATAACCCCCCCACACACACACACATATACACACACACACACTTTCCATCAGAGCCAGCACTAGCCTGCCCCTCTCAGCTATCAGCTGACTGGGGCGAGGGGGAGTGGTAGCGCTGTCGCTGAGTATGCTAGCACCTTTTTTGACACCAGCCGCAAGCTCATAAACTGTGGGCGGGGTCTGCCTACTTGATGTGCTCCCCACGCTGTCCCCACATGTGGGGTGTCTGCATTGGGAGACCCTGGAGTCCAGCAGGCTCTTTTCCCATGTGTTAACACCCCCAGGACACACAAAGCCAACCAGGACTTGTTGGGATTAGCCCACAATGGAGCACTCTAGCCAGGGACGCCCTAGCACCTGGGCCCTAATTGCCAATTGATGGCAACAGCCAGCCTTATAAAGGAAGAAAGTTCCTTAGGTGAAGGGGAGTTGGGCCAGGAAAGCTGTATAGACAGCAGTATGAGCACTGAGGGAGCCAGGAATGAAGTTTCAAGTAGAGCTGCACTGAATAGTACTTCCAAATACTTGGGCCAAAGTTCCAAATAGTCGGCCTGAGTACTCGGTGGCCCTTTGGCGCTGTTTTGGATTTGTAATTCCAGACCTCAGAAAACTTTGGAAAGTTGTTGCAACCCACAGCCAAAGCACTACCCAGAAAACCAGGCTAGCAAGAGTAGGACAATCCCTCCAGAAGACAACCCCCAAAAAAGTGCAACTGTGTGCAGAATTTACAAAAAAAATCCAGTAGTGCACCCAGAGCATGTCCCACCATCAACAGTGAGTCCACCCACTTTATCATTATGCCAACCAGGCAGTGCACAGAAATGCAGGCTAGCAAGGGAATAGAATAACCCCCGTAAAACAGTCTGCAACTGCATGGAGAAATAAATCCCACCCAAAAAAGCCAGTAAGTACAGACACCAGAAGCAGCCACAAAATTAAGAAAATAGACATTCACACCCCTCCCCTCTAGGGGCACCCTCTTCCTTGGCATGGCATTGTGACAATGGTAATTTGAACCAACCAAGCAAACTTGGGAAGTGAAGCCAGGCAGAGAGATCCCAGTCTGACTCTAACCTCGTGGTGCCAAGCAGCTGGCAGAACAGTAGAAATTACACTTTAAAATGAATCAGTTGTGTGCCATGCCACAGCCTAGACAACACACCCAACCCTGCAAAATAGTCTAAATAAATTCCACCAAAAAAAGACAGCAAGCCCAGGGCCCAGCAGTCACAAAATTAAGAAACCAGAGATTCACACCCACACCCCCTCCAGGGGCACCCTCTTCCTTGGCATGTCATTGTGGCAATGGTAACTTGAACAGACCAAGAAAACTTGGGAAGTGGAGCCAGGCAGAGAGATCCCTCCTCATGGTGCCAAGTGCCAACCAAGCAGCAGACAGCAATGTGACACCCATTAATTATTTATTAATTATTATTATTATTAAAAAATACATGGCATGGTAAAGGGTAACATAACCCCTATCCCCCAGCATTGGCCCTATGGACAGGACAGGCCAAACCATAACAGACCAGACCAGACCAGGAACCCCTCTACCCCCACAGCTGATTGCTTACAGATCCAGCAGCACTGTAACATGCAGCGTAGCCAAATTCACCAAAGAGAATGGACAAAATGGCTGCAGTGCAGACACTTCTATTTTGACCTTCCAGCCAATTCAAAAGCTGACCATCTGACTTGGCTAGCCAATCGAAACTTGCCATCTGGCTTACCATCACTCAATTGTCCCCTCTCATACCCCCCTCCTACCAAATATGGCACTAACTTTCATTTCCAGAACAAGCTCAACTGTCTACCAGCCCCCCCCCAAGCATGCAGTGGTTTCCAAAGTTTTCTGACCAAGGCCAAATAATGGCCTTGGTCCTCAGAACTTTGGAATTCGGCCTTTCCAAACTGAATACCTTAATATTCGGCAAATTCTGAAGTTTTCCAAAGACTTGGTTTCAGCCCTAGTTTCAAATAGGGTTGCTATCAGGGTCCCACCCTGGCGGCAGGGGCTCCCAGACAGGCGGGCAATTGTGGCTTGGCCTCACTCCTCCCAGATGCCTGGGTGGCCTGGGGGGAGAGTGGCTTTGTGGAGCCCAGCCAGGGAGGCGGGGCCTGGAGCTGCAGGGATCAGGGGACACCATGCTGCCCACTCCCACGGTTGCCCGGCAACTGGACACACAGCTGCAATGCAGCGCACGCCTTTCAGGCCATGGTGCTGCAGGACGCAGGGACCGACCCGACACGGGGAACGTGAGGGTAGGGGCGGGGGGATGAGACCGGCAGCAGCAACACCTGAGGGGCCCCAGAGCAGGCACATAAAAGGACCGGCGGGATAGCTATTCCCTGCCAGTAATCATTTTGAGATGCTGCCACACCCTCCTTGCTTATTGAGAGTTTTTGCTAGTGTTCTAGAGTGTCCATTGTTAACCCTTGTCTTCAGTGTGTGTGTTCCTGATGAGTGTGCTTGTGTGTGAAAGATGCCGAGTGGGCGTGTGTGAGTGCGGGCTCCACCCCCCCTCCCCCAGGGGATTACTACACCCAGTGCCAGTGTGAGAGAGTGGTGTTTGTGAATTCCCTTGAAGGCCCATCAAGGCCCATCACGATGATCCACATCCCTGGACCCGGGACCTTCCTCATGAGCACTCCCATCCCTGGTGTCCCCTGGTGGTATCCCTGGCTCCTGCGTTAGTATTTCCTCTCTGTTTTCCCTTCCTTGTCTCGTGTTGTGCCGTCCCTCCCCCTTTGCGGGACCCCTGTCCTCTCCACCCTGTGATGATCTGGGTTCCTCTCAGTATAGGAGAGAATGCCCACACAAGATCCTGAGGACTGTTTACTACAGTGTGGGGCGCATTAACCTAGGAACAGGACAGGATACTTCCCTTCCCTGGAGGGGTACACCTCAGGCCCCCTTTTCCTATCCCCACCCCAACCTGACGGTTGCCACCTATGCAAATGTTTAAGGAACACTTATGAAAAATACATGTTTCAGGCCCTGCATTGGCACCTTAGAATGCAGGCCCTGCAATATGTATATTTTATAAGTGTTCCTTAAACATTTGCATAGGCGGCAACCCTAGTTTCAAGAGCTCGAAGAGAGAAATCCCCTGGAGGTAGCTACTAGACAGGCAGAGAAAAACAGTAGAGCTGTCTGCAGGGAGAGAGTTTTGAGAAGTCTTGGCAAGTGTTTTGCATTGTCAATTTGTCCTATAAATACACCATGGAGTGAAGGACTTATGAGTGTAGTGTCATTTTTGACGGGTAAGCAGCGTAGCGGCCTTGATCCTGCAGGAACATAGCCAGAAAACGGCCATTCATTACAGAAACTCTTTTTGATAAGGGGTTGGAATAGAAGGGGAAAGGGGTCTGAAACAAGAAAGCTTCGAGCTGATCAGTTGCCCAGACACAAACATGTCCTTGGGGATACAGCTCTGACAGAATCCTCTGGGTGTGTGGTGAACCTGCAGGAAACTCCATCTTCTTTGCTTCTGCATCAGGGCTTATCAGAACAGTCATCTCGTTAACAAGTTAAGTCTTGCTGCCTCAAACCATCCCTGATGCCACTCCAACGCCTTCAGCAATATTTTGCCAAGGGCCAATCTGTGATGCTTCTTTGCAACAAAGAGTTTGAAGGAGATGAAATGTCTTGTGGTTCCCTACCCTGCACAGAGCAAGCAGTTGGTTTGCATCAGAAGCACTTTCTTTTCTCCCTTCCAGCCTTGATATCAACTCCATTTGGGCACTGGATGGAAACGTTGGTGAGATACTAGGAACCAGAAAGGTGTGTGTGTTGCTTAATGCTGCAGCATTTTGGAAGACTAAAAAGTGACCAGGAAAATGGACACCAGATGTGCAGAGATTGTCAGGGCCAGCTTTAGAATTTGTGGGGCCCAGAGTGAAAATAAATGGTGGCGTTCTATTGGCCCTGCCCTCTATAGTCCCTCTCTTTTTACAATTGACAGTCTGATGTTTGCTTTTAAGAACATAAGAAGCGCTTGGGTCAGACCAATGGTCCCTCTAGCCCAGCATCCTGTCTCCAACAGTGGCCAATCACAGCGGCTTGGGAGAAGAACCCAACAGGTCACAATGGGGGATCCATTCACTGTTGTTTTCCCCCAGGATCGTGTTCCCTGATCCTGTCTGACTAATAGCTGCTAATGGACCTATCTTCCAGAAACTTGTCCAAACCACTTTTAAACTCAGCTACAGTACTGGCCCTTACCACAGCCTCTGGCAGTAGATTCCACAACCCAATTATACGCTGAGTGAAAAAATGTTTTCTTTCATTTGTTTTAAACTTGCCACCCATGAGTTTCATGGAGTGTCCCCTATTTCTAATACTAGCTGAGAGGGTAAATAACTGCTCCTTTTTTATTTTTTTCACACCACTCTTGATTTTATAGACCTCTATCTTATCTCCTCTCAGTCGTCTCTTCTCTAATCTGAATATCCCCATCCTACCAAGCCTCTCCTCATACGGGAGCCCTTCCATGCCCTTGATCATTCTTGTTGCCCTTCTCTGTACCTTTTCTAGGTCAGCTATGTTTTTTTGAGATGGGGCGACCAGAACTGCACACAATATTTGAGGTGCGGTCGCACCATTAATTTGTATAGAGGCATTATGACATCCTCGTTTTATTCTCTATCCCCTTCAGAATAATTCCTAAGGGTCAAAAGGTTTTTTTCACACACACACACATGTACACACAGGCTTTCCCATGTACACAAGCTCTCCTTTTCACACACACACACACGCACACACACGCTTGCACACACACACACATCTGGCAGGGAAGATTCAGGTATTGGTGATTACTGGAAGTGAAGTGAGGGGTCAGGGCTCTGCAGAAAGTCGCCATTCCAAGGGCAGAGAGTTGCAGGTGGGGAGAAAACCCAAAGAAATAGCCCAGTCCAAGACTTCAGGAGCACTGGATTTGAGACTACCAGGAATGGCCTCCCTGCTGGGCACCCTCTGACAGCAAAGCCCAGGCCATGGCTCCTACTGGCCCTGCTTAAGGCCAGCAATCATCATTCTGACTGCTTCTCTGTATCCTGCACATGCATGATACTAAATAATCTAGCCCCAATGCCTTCACAAAAGTTGATAAAATTAAACATTACAGAAGATCTCATTTGGTTGGAAAATACGTTCTTTGAAAGAGCTCCAAGTAAAGGCAGACTAGCTCGAATATATGGAGAACTTAAAAACATATGGTACCCAAAATAATTAAAGTATATCCAAAGATGGAATAAAGATTTGAATATTTATCTCCAAGATAAAAAAAAAAAAGAACAAAGAGCAATAAATTATATGCACAATTGTACATCATCATTGGAAGTTAAGGAAAATCAAATTAAACTAACTCTCAGATATTATCTAACTCCATCCCAATTTATAAACAAAAGGGAAGGTTATACTAGACTATGCTGGAGAGGGTGTGGGGAGATAGGCACATATTTACACTGCTGGTGGAAATGTACTTGTATACAACCGTTGTGGAGATAGATATGGAGAAGATGGTTGGTCTCACAATACCAGCCTGAAACCGCTTTGGTACTAGCCCTAGAAACTAGCCAAAGAAGTCTACAAATGTAAAGCAACATATCAAATTATATGCTTACTATATATGTAATGCAAATAATAATCATAGTACTAACAAGAGCACATTTTGTACTAAAAGCTGAATACTTAATGTTTTGAATATTGAATGTTATGTTATATTTATACTCTTTTTTTAAGCTTTTTACAAAAAAATCAAATTGCATCATCATCATCTAGCCTCCATGTACCTACATCATGCTTCATAGGCCTCTGGACCAAAGGCCAAACAGACCTGCTAGTCCTGTAAAGATACTTATGGAAAGGCAACAGAAGAGATTTATCAATGGAATCTCCCCAAGTATTCTGAGGAGTGATGCAGTGCACCAGCACCACCTATTGGCCAGGAGAATCATTGCCCTACTAAGTTGGGGATTCCTGCCTGTCTATCACAAGAGAAAAGGACGAGAGCCTCGAAGGGACTCTTGAGGCATTCTACAGCTGGGAAATGGAAGCACAGAAAGACTTAGCAGATTTCCAAAGGCAAAAATGGCTCTGCAAATCCTATCTCATACTGCAAAGTCACTGTGAAGGAGACACCTTGGTGCCATTTTTGTCTGTAAAATTTACCCGTTCGTTTGGCTTGTAAACTGCTTAGCATGTGTATACCCTAGTAGTCACATCTGTGGGCTTTTCTTCTCCAGGATTATCCCCTTCCTGCACCTCTGTTCTCATGAGCATGCGCAACCAGGAGACTCGCCTTTTTCATCTGGCCATTCCTGTTCCTGCTGGGCTGGTCCCACATCACCGCTGTCGCTCTGGGTCCCCACTGATCATTTGTGAGGAAGGAAGAACTGTGATTGCTGGGGGAGTCAAGAAGCCGAAGCACCCGGGCTGGGTGCTCTGGCTTGATCTCCCCCCCCCACCCCCGCCCAGACCTGGAAGTTGCACAGGGGGACATTAAAGGGAGCCTCCTCATCCGTAGGCCACGAGCCTCAGGCCAGGAGCTGAAGGGCCGCGACCAAAGGGTGCAGCCCTTTGGGGCCCTTCAGGGACCGCAGGGGACTTAGGGGGGTTATTATTTTTGTGGGTCGCTTTGTTGGGGTTTAGGGGGGAGGGAAGGGGGTGGAGTGGGTTGTGTTGTTGTGGGTGTGAGGGGTGGGGAGGAAGAGGCCCCAAGCACCAACCGCTGGTGGCAGTAGGGGAAGATGTGGGGAGGAACCATCTGATGGCAATTATGCCTGATGCCCAAGGGCAGTAGGGATGGGCGAACGCGGTTCGGCAGTTCGGTGTTCGGCCCAAACTCGGCCTGTTCGGACTATCAAACATGACCACGAATCCGAACGCAAACATACCAAACAGAACCGAACACCGAACGGCGAACTGGCGAACATACCAAACAGAACTGAACACCGAACGGCAAAATGGCCGAACAGTTCGGTCAGTTTGGATCGCATTCGGTTGTGTTTGGGTGGCTAAAACGTGGTCTACTGACAGGTCACTGGAAGGCCAAATGTAGCAGGGAGGGGGAAGTCATCTGACTCAGCTAGGAGCAGACTTCCA
>QEPC01012762.1:1674531-1692437 GCA_003113815.1 Sphenodon punctatus
TGGGTGCTAGGGGATGCTAGATATTGCAACTAGAAAGCCGCCCCTGGCTGGCACGTGCAAATCCTGCCCTCCCCGTGGGTGCTAGGGGATGCTAGATATTACAACTAGAAAAGTAAAAAAAAGGTTTACACAAACCTGGTAGGAATGGCAGTAGAGCCCACCGCTTCCTCCTTGTCCGAGGAGGAAGCCAGTGCCACCATCGGTGCCTCGGGAGGGGCAGGGGCAGCGGCCGTCACCAGTTCCTCCTCCTCCTCCTCCTCCTTCACCACCGGCAAATTTGCCCCCAGCCAGAGGATGCGACCTGCACCAACACTCTTCTTCATTATTTTTTTTAACAAAACCCACACACCAACAGTCACCCACAACACACACCAACACACCCAAACACACAGCACAGCCAAACCCAACACAATCACAGCCAAAACACACGAACAAGCAGCCACCGAATCAAACACGCACCCACTCGCCTCACAGCTCCACATGCACACAAATTTCCGGTTTCCACCGTGATTCCCGGCTTCCCGCGCTTTCACGATATTTTCGGACAAACGCCAAACAGCTGAACGCGAACTCGGCGATCCACCCGAACGGCCGAACACGAACACACGACCCAAATGCGGCCGAACCGAACGGAGGAACAGGAACACGTGACGCAGACACGGCTGAACCGAACAGCCGAACGCGAACTCAGCGATCCACTCGAACGGCCGAACACGAACACATGAACTGAACGCGACTGAACCGAACGGCCGAACCTGAACCACGATCTGTTCACCCATCCCTAAAGGGCAGGGGGAGGGTGGGTGGGATAAGATGTCCCGTGCCAGTTCCTTGTGGCAGTGGGGTGTCCGGTTGGATGGGGGGAGTGGGGAGGTTTTTCCCCATGGTGAGAGAATGGGGGTTGCCTCATGGGGTTGGGGAGAGCCTCCCTGTGAGAGGAGGAGGCTCGGGTACTAGGAGGGAGAGGGGATTTGGGGGAGGAAGGGGGAGCCTCTGGGGGTCCTGGGGGAGCAGCCAATGGAAGGGGGTCAGGATGATGTGGATGGGGGGGAGGAAATGGCCATAGGGGTCATATTGGGTCATGGATGGTATGGTTGATAGGGGCAGAGGGCTCAGGTGCCCAGGGGCCTTAGGGGCCTTGTGGGACTTCAGAGAGTCAACCCACCACCTGAGAGTCCAGGGGAGTTGGGTCCAGGGTCCCTCAACAGGGGACTGATGCTGTTGAATGCGAGATCCGTAGTCAATAAGGCCCTGATACTCCAGGATTTGATCCTGGATGGGGCAGCGGGCCTTGCATGCGTAACAGGAGGCGGGGCCAGTTTTGGCTGGATGAGGAGGCGGGGCCAGTTTTGGCAGATCTCGTTCCAGTCGGGTATGCTGTGCATCATCAGCCTCGCGCCAGGGGCCAGGGAGGTGGTGTAGCTGTGATTTTTAAAAAGACGTGGTCAGTTAGGAGGTATCCAGTTCCAGATATTCCTGGGATAGAGCCCCTCCATATGGTGTTTGATTTGGCTGGGGCCTGGGGGCAATTTGGGGATGCTGCTGGTGTACAAATCCATGGTTGCCATGGTCTCAAAGAGGCCATGGTGCACCCCCTGCTGAAGAAGCCATCTTTGGATGTGGACACACTCGCCAGTTACCGACCCGTCTCTAACCTTCCCTTTTTAGGGAAGGTTATTGAACGAGCGGTGGCCCTGCAGCTGCAGGACCACCTAGACGGCATCGGTTTTCTTGACCCATTTCAATCAGTGTTTTGGCCTGGCTATGGTACGTAGACGGCGTTGGTGGCCTTGGTGGATGATCTCCTCCGGGAGATGGATGTAGGATGTTCGACATTACTGGTCCTGCTAGATCTCTCGACCACATTTGATACAGTGGACCATGGGCTGCTGCTGAGACGGCTGCATGACCTGGCGGGTCTGGATGGGACCGTCCTTGGCTGGTTCCAGTCATTCCTCTTTGGGAGGACCAGTGGGTTGTTCTGGGGGCAGAAACATCTAGCCTCCGGGCCCTAGACTTTGGCGTTCCACAAGGTTCAATTCTGTCTCCTTTATTGTTTAATGTATATATGCAGCCGTTGGGGGAGCTCGTGAGAGGATTTGGTTTGCATTGCCACCAATATGCTGATGACACCCAGCTTTACCTCTCCTCGTCAATCAACCCAGGCCCGGCTGTCTCCATGCTATCCCATTGTCTGGAAGCCATAACGACATGGTTATGGCAGAGCAGACTGAAGCTCAATCCGATAAGACAGAGGTGATGGTGGTAGGCCGAGCAGGGGAGGTATTGTCCCCCCTTGTGGAGGGGGTGCGCCCCTCTGTGGCCCAGCAGGTTCGGAGTCTGGTGGTGCTATTGGATGCGGATCTCCGCCTAGATCGACAAGTGGATGTGGTGGCGAGGGTGGCTTTCCTCCAGTTGTATCTGGTGCGGAGGCTGTGCCCATACATCTCCAGAACTGACCTGGCCACTCTGATTCATGCCTTCATCACCTCGAGACTGGACTACTGTAACACACTCTACATGGGGCTTCCCTTGACGCTGACCCAGAGGTTGCAGCTAGTGCAGAATGTGGCGGCCCGTCTCTTAATAGGGACGGGCCGACGAGAGCACATAACACTGGTGTTCCGTGCACTGCACTGGCTGCCTGTAACGTACCGAGCCAGATTTAAGGTGTTGACTTTGATCTATAAGGCCCTGTACGGTCTTGGACCTGGATATCTCAGGGACCGCCTCACTCTCCACAACTCAGGATGGCCCCTTCAGTCCACCGGGGGCGCCTTCTTAGAGGTCCCCCACGTAAAGGTGTTCTCAGTGGCTGGACCGCAGTTGTGGAACTCCCTCCCAGAGGAAGCACAGCTGGCCCCGAGTCTGTTGGCTTTCCATCGGGCCTGCAAGTCATGGCTGTTCTCTCAGGCCTTTGCAGGTGGGGAGGGGAGGGTTAAAATTTTTGGTGGGGGGAGTGTTTAAAATTTGTTACTTAATATTTGAATTTTAGATTTGATTGTGGTTTTTATATTGTTAAAATTGTTTTTATTTTTGTTGGAACCTGCCCTGAGATGCCATTGGCATAGGGGGCGGCATATAAGTGCAATAAAATAAAATCAATTTAAAAATAAATAATAAATAAATAGCTCCTCCTCGATTCCTCGGCTCCCTCTCCTTGGGAACTTCCAGGGATGAGGCTGAAGTCGCCAGCCGTCAGTGAGGCAGAAAGCTGGTGTGACAGACACACAGGCAGTAGAAAGGAAGTTCTGAGCTTCGCTGAGAAAGGCTGGCCCTAGAATTTGTGGAGTCTAGGGTTTCCACTGGGGTAAGGGTCACTGGAGGAGGAGGAGGAGGGCAGATCAGGGCTGGCTTTGGCGGAGCAGTTAAAAAATCATGCAGAAAATGCCTGCCCTGACAGCACTCCACAGACCCCAGTCAGGAGCTCTGCTGCAGGCCACCATCACCGCGTCAAAAGGGCCTTCTGGCTGCTGCAGCTCAGGGGTCCCAGATGGGAGCCTCACTGCAGGCTGCCTCTGCAGTCCTCAGTAGCGCAGTGGGGCTGCCAGCTGGGGGTCTCTCTAGAATGGCAGCAAAGGCAGGATGCAGCAGAGCTTCTCACTGGAATCCCTCCTGAGCAGCTACAGCAACAGCCTTTGGGGCCCTTGGGAGCACAGAGCCTGGGGCAGTTTCCCCAACTGCCTTGGCCTAACACTAGTCTTGTTGCTGGGATAGTGTGGGACTGCACAGAAGGAAGTTAAACAAGGGCAATTCCCCTGACAGCACACAAGAGCTGGACCCCTAAAGGAGGAGCCTCCCTCCACAGTTTAAGCCCACTTGTTTGCAGAGAGAATTACATCCTCCTCCTCGTCCTCCTATATTTTATGGATTATGGAACCCCCTCCCCTTAGAGGTTTGTCTAAACCCGAGCCTGCTCATCTTCCAGAGACAAAGTAAGACCCTTTTTATTTGGTCAGGCTATTGGCAGGTGGGGATAGGGCTTGGGGAGGTTTGGGATAAGGAATTTTAATCGGCTTTATTTGTGTATTTATATGACTTTATGTGTTGTAACCCACACTGAGCCCTGGAGGTAGGATGGGAGAACAAATATAAATAAATAAATAAATAAATAAATAAATACCCTTGCTGAGTGCTCCCTGGCCACGCATACACAGGTTCACACAGCTTTGTAAGCAGAAACGAAATAGCAAGCCCCATTGTACAGAGGGCAAGTTACATTCAGATTCAATTCGTTATAACAGATCCAGTGGCCATAAAGTCTGCCAGAGGGCAGTACTGTTTCACACTACTGCAAACACACCCAGAGTCTCAGTACATCAGGCCAGAGCCAAGCTCCATCATGCATCTTCTGTAACAGGCTCTCTGCCACTGCCGCTTGACTCCCTCTCAGCTCTCAGACACACCTGTCAGCCGTTTGTCAGGACTCGACATGTCTCTTGATCTGTCACCTCCTAAAGTAGTGGCACGGGCTCCCTGCAAAAAGCATGGGGAGGCCTTTACCAGCCTGAGAAACAGCCTCAAAGTCAAATGGCAAAAAGCAGGTTGAAGACCTGAGCTGGCAGGAAGTTCTGGTCGCTAACTGGCATTGATCTAAACCCAGGCATCAAGCACAGGCATCTGGAAAGGGAGGGAGTTTTTCCAGTGGGTCCAGCAGCACTAAATTTAGAGCTGTCCTTTTCAGGCTAACATCAGGAGTTGGGGAGGGAGAGATGGGGCTGGACCTGCAATAGGATGAAAGAGGCAGGAATTTTTTTAAAGTTTTTTTTTTTTTTTAAAGCACAGCTGGATTTTGAAGACTACCAAGAACATTCTCTCTTACACACAGGCTTGCAAGAAGCAGAGTCCGCACCCGCAGCACTGCTGGATTATACAGCAAGGCTTCCTCTAGCCCCATACCCCTCAAGTGTCCTGGATTTTCCAGGATGTCCGTGTTTCGACACCTGTTTTGTTACCTGTCCTGCCATCATGGAAAACTGCTGCAAAGTCCCCATTAGAAAAGGCAGAGTGAGGCAGAGCCATCTGCAAGCCATCAATAGGGACAATCAGTTGGATTCTCCTGCCTGAAAGACCCAAAGAGTTTTCTTCAGGCAAGCTGAAAGCAGCTCTACCAAGCTATAATTAATGGACTTTCTATTGCCCTCTCCTTAATTACTATTTTACTCTTCTTGTGGTCTTGGGGGGGGGGGAGGGGGGAGAATTAAAAAACAAAAAACCTCTGTTTGGGGGCATCAGTGTGAAACTATCATTTCTAATAATTTCTCTTGGAAAAAAATTAGCAATTCAAGGCTTCTGGCCTGACCTTGTAAGGACACCCCCAAGCCTACAGGCATATCCCGTACTGTCCCATTCCATACCCTCTCCTCTTACAGCCATGGCTGGTAGCAGACACTTAGCTGTACAGAAAGAGGTGTTGAGGCTCAGCCCTGCCCCAGACATCCTGCCACTTGACCCCAGAAACATGGAGGGATAGAGGGGCGGGTGGGGCCACCCTGCCAGGCCCCATGACCCCACCAGCTTCTACCGTTCCACCACTTCCTGTTGCCACCTTTTTTTGCTGCGAGTGAGACTTAAGTTTGATGGGAGCCAAGGCTGGCACTTCATCCCTACTGATCTGTGTCAAAACACTCTTCCTGCTGGACCACTGATGGGTCCCAGTAGCATCACCCACCGTCCTTGGCCACACTCACAGTGCCAGTCCTAACCCTGTCAGAGAAGGGGCTGGGGACTCTGCATCCAGCCATGGGTAGGATCTAGCAGAACAGTAGCAGGGTATGGAAGGGGTGTTTGGGCAGAGATCTGGGATGAAACGAGGTGCTGGGACCAAGCCCTGGAACACTCTTGAAAAATTAACCCCTGCCTGCTAGCATTTGCTTCCCAAATGGCTCCATTAAGCATCCGTTGTGGTCTGGAAGCTGGAGGAGTCAGTTTGATCCTTGTGTTTTCACTCCACTTGTCCAGGGCACGATATTAACATTTGTCTACTTCTCTGGGTGGAATGCCATCCACTTCAAGTGCCCTGTTGGCATGACTGGCATCTGGGGAAAGGTCCGATTCCTTCACATCCACAGAGATTGTTAATTAAAGGATCAAACAGGCTGGCTGCCTTGGAGAAAACCCTGTGATTCCCTCACACCTGCCATGGTCATTTTAATTACCAATTATCATTAATTAAATTACCAATTAATAATCAATTACACCAATTATTAATTAAATTATTAATCATTATTAATTTTTAATTAACCCATTTATATTATGTATTATTAATTGTTAATTAATACTGAATTATTGATTAATTATTAATTATTATTACTGTTTTGTTTTGTTGTATTCTTTTCTTTTGTTTGTTGTTGTTATTCTGTTGTTGTTTTTTTGCTTTGCTGCTTTTTAGACTTCAGCAGTGGGATGCACAAATGTTCAATAGCTTCTGCCTTTGCACAGGAGAGAATGCGGTGTTCCTGGGACAGATTAATGCACTGGCCCAGGGAAAGAGAAGGCCATGCCCATCTGGAAGCCACCAGTGTTGCTGCTGTTCTGCCAGCAGACCAGTCAGAGCAGCCAGTGCTGGAGAATCAATGCCAGAAGTGGGCAAACTGTGGCTCTAGAGCTACACGCGACTCTTTGGCTCCACCATAGTAAATGGATGTGGCTCTCAGGATTAGGAAACTTTCCCCATCCCTGATCTAGGCCATCCTTGCCAGAGAGAAAAGAGAAGGAGGGGTGTGGCTCTATCAAGGGTGGTAATTAATAGGGTTGTGGGTCATCTCTCTAGGTTTCACCCAGAGACTCCGGATTTTGACCCAGAACCTCCAGACTCCAGGGGAAGCCCCAATTTCTCCAGACATGCTGGTATGTCTTCTGAGTGACCAGTATTCAAAGCTGGAGTAAATGAATGAAGTAAAGGGACCCCAGCCCAGAAGCCCAGTCCAACAACAAGAGAAGCCCTGGGAGGAGGGCGGCCTGCCGGTGCCTCTTGCTATTCCACTAGAGTGAATGGACTCCAGCTCATCTTATCTTAAGCTCCTGCACCCCCAGGGGATCAGCCACTCTGAGTCCAGGTGCATTGGGGAAAACACAAAACAGAACACCATGTGACTGCTGCATTTCATGGGCCTCAGAGCAGCCTATCACAATTTCCTGGGGAGATAGGAAACAAGTTAAGTTTTAATGCTGCAAAGACAAGACTTGAGACCTGGCAATAAGCCTCCACCTTGCTAAAGGAGTCTGACTGGTGCTTCTGCCACCAGGGGGACGCAGCAAAGTCCTAATGGAGCGTCAGAATGACATACTGCCTGGTGTTCTGCATACAAAACAATTGCACCCGGCAGCTGTGCACAACGCATTACCCAGGCATGCAGGGTCTCTGACATGACGCACAGTCAAGCTGCATGTTTGGGCTCAGTGGCTGTGTCGCTTCACAACCCAAGGAAAGGAAGACCCTCTGCACCAGTCTCCTGATAAAATAAACCTTACTCTGGTTTTATGTCCCTCTGATTAACTCTCCAACACCCATGGAAGGAAATGGCTGCAGGCAACTGTGCTGTGGTTTCTCTCCCATAGGGATTTGTGGTCATTTATAGGGGTGTGCATGTCGTTTTTGTTATTACAATAACAATAATGAAAATTGTCATTTCATTATCATTATTGCAATAACAAAAATGACAAAAAATTATAATGAAAATAGAAAAAAAAATGACATTTTGTTTTTGAAATAAAGGGAAAACACTGAAAACATATTTCTTGCTATAACCTTTTTGTTTATAATTCAATTGTGATGCCATTTGGGCTGCTTGTACCCCCAGTGGAGAGCATTATGTGCACCAATTTTTGAAATGATTTGATAAAGAGAACCGATTTTAGAAGCAATTGAAAGTTGTGATTTTAAGAAAAGCTCCATACACATTCATGGCTACACCTTCTTTATATTCCATCCAATTTGCTTGAATCCTGTAAATATCATGTCCCACTCCCTCCACAAGCTTAACACACCTGACAATTCTCAGAATGATTTGATGAAGGGTCTTGATGGTATAAGACATTAACTTGAAAATACATTTCCAGCTGTAACATTGTATATTCCATCCTGTTTATAAGATATTTGTCAAAGATGTATCACATACCTTTCCTGTCATCTCTGCCAAACTACAGGACAATTTGATAAAGGGACCCAATTTTCTAAACAATTGAAGTTGCCCCTTGAAGACCATTATTCAGATAAATAGCAGCACATGCAGTGCCAGTCAGAGGCAGGCACCTGGCATGGGAGGGGGAGAACGGCTGTAGGAGGGAGGATGTGGAACAACCCAAAATACTGACAGACACATTCACTGGCCAATTACTGCATGCTTCTAACTTTAAAGGACCAATCAGTAATGACTTCGAGGCGGGCATAGGGGGCATCCCTGAGGCGGGCATAGAAGGGACATAACTGGGACTTTGGAGATAGCATCCCAGCAATCAGGAGACATAGTTTACACATCCAGGCTTGCCAATTATCATCACCATCATATCTTGCAGCACCGTGACAGAGGACATAAAAGAATCTCTATTGGCTCTTTCTTAAACAGTTGCTTCTGACTTTCCAGTAACAAGTGGGGGAGAGATGTTGGGATGGTCACAGCACAGAATGAGGATATTTGGTTGACATTTCTGCTGGCCAATTGGCATCACAACCGATCTTATACCACAGTGACACATAAGAGAATCCCTGACAGAGGCGCCTTCTCTGCATATGCTGTGCAGGCATATAAAATTGGGACCCTTTATCACAGCTTTCTGATATTTGGCAGAGATGATCATGAAAGAGTGATATAGATTCCTGCCAAATTTTATATACTCTGGTTGGACTACAAAGATGATACAGTCAGACATACATTTATATGTTCATTGCTTATGCCACCAGGACCCTTTATCCAATCCTTCTGAAAGATGGCATAGATAGTAAATATGGGAAGGCGTATAAACTTGTCAAGTTTCATCTACATTAAATGTGAGGCAAAGAAGTTACACCTAAGAATGTATATGAAGATTTTTGCAAAATAAATTAATCCAACCGCTTCTAAAATTGGATTCCTTTATCCATTCTTTTTGGAATTTGGTACACGTAATTCCTTCCATTGGAGGTATAACCAGCCCACGTTTCAGATATATATAGTGAAAACAAAAAAGGTACATCCAAAAATGTGTTTTCCATTGAAATCAATGGAAAATGAAAACAAAAGCAAAAACAAAAACAACAATTTGATATTTATGAAAACAAAAATGACAGATTTAAATAACAAAAATGAAAATGACATGGGACCCTGCTGCACACCTCTTAAAGATAGCTCAGGCTGCCCCAAAGCTTGTGCTGCCACCTCTCATCTCAGCACAAGGCCTTGTGGGAAGGATTCTGGCTTTTCCGCAGATGTGCAGCCTCCTGATAACACTGTCTCAACCACCACTTCCCCTGATAGACGGCGTACATCTCCCTGTCAGCAGACTGGCTGGTTCATCCAGGGAACACGGCTCAGACACATGACTCAGCCATTCCAATACACACCGATGGCTCTTGTCGGCCCTCCAGGGAAAGGAGAGTGGCCAATGATTAGCTGGGCTCTTTTGGTTCAGGGACAGTGAACTTTGAGTGCTAGCAACAGCCATTTCCTAAATTGTCTTTTTGAAGCCGGAATTTTTAAAAAAGGCAGAGTTGAAAACTGCTTTCACACAGATGTAGGCATGCATGAGGTGGAGAAATGAGAGAGTTGTTTTATGCATGTGTGTAGTTTCTTAAAATTCAAAAATTTATTTCCAAAACACCCCTCAAACCTTTGTGGGGAGGGGAGCAAGGGAAGCCCCTATTATTTGCCAAAATATTTTAGCATCTAGAATCTTGGAAAACATTGGTTTCCATGTTGGACAAAATCTTCCACTCAATCAGTCAAAAGCTGCAATTGGAAAATAGTATCAAAAATATTTTCCCTGCCACAAAAACAGTAAATTAGGAAGTTGCAATAATTCTGAGGAAAATGTATCAAAATTCCCATAGCATGAAAAAAAAACCCACCATAAGTTGAAGTTTAAAAATGGTTTTCGTAATTGAGAGGGGAAAAATTCATTTTAAAAGTTACGACCAGCCCTGCTCCCTTGCTCAACCCAAAAAGGGATCCAACAGATGAGCAAACCCCCACTGCTACCTCTCAGGCTGACGCTGCTGACTCTCCCAGTATGATAAATACTAACTTCCCATCCCTAACCAGCCCTCAGCTGCTGCTGAGCTGTCCGTACTGCCGTCAGGAATGTTGCTTTCCTTTTTAAGCAGCTGAGGTGGGATTGAAAGACGGCAGATGGCAGGAAGGCAGGGAGAAAAAAGAAGCACTTTACAAAAATAATTAAAACTTTAGAGAACTTTTTATTACAGGTGGGAGCTGATCTTGATAACGCTGCCCCCCAGGCTGCTCCTCAGTGGCTCAGACGCCTCCAGGAAAGTGAGTGAATAGAATATTAAAAAAAAAAAACAATTTTCCTCATCTCCTCTCTTATCCCCTGTCCCCAGCTTGCTCTCTTCTCCTCCCCACCCTGATCAGAAACCAAACGGCTCTGTTGCAATCTGTGTAGGACAAGTGTTGGAATCGGGAGCTGTGAGACAAACAAGATGAATGAGGTGGATATGATAATGTGCACCTCGGCTTTGTGTCCTATCGCACAGGGCGTGGAACAGGCCTGCCTGATTTACTTTAGATCGGAGCCCAGAGTAAATTGGAAGCCATGAATCATCTTGACGAGCCTGCGCCTGAGATGGATTACCCAGCTTCTCTCCTTACTTTCTGTGCCCCCTGCTTCCACCCCCACCCCCAAGCATGGGGAGGAATTGCGAGGGGATTCATTTCCAGGGCTTGTTGCGTAGTGCTTCTCCAAGGGTCACCAACAGACCTACTTAGCGTGTGGGTCTGCATAGTAGTGGCAGCCCATGACAAGTGTGCTCGAACCAGAAGTTTGGACCCAAGCCTGTCTAAACCTGCCAGCATTGGGTCGAAACCTGGCCTGGGTCTGATACAACCAAAGCCTGGGTCCAATGTGTCCAAGTGCCCCCTCCAGGAAGCACCATGACGGTACAGTACTCCGTGGGTGGGTATGGCTACACCCAAAAAGGATTGGGGGGACGCCAGGGGCATAGCTATCATAGGTGCAGCAGGTTTAGCGGCACCTGGGCTCACGAGTCTGGGGGACCCCCACACATGTAATAATAAATAATCAACATTTTAATTTTTATACAGTGCCCTCCTGCCATGGCACTCAGAGCACTTTACATATAACACAACTTTTAATCCTCACAACAACCCTTTGAGGTAGGTTAGGCTGAGAGAATATTGTGACTGACCCAAAGTCACCCAGTAAGTTTCGAGCTAAGGCGAAACTTGAACCAGGGTCCCCCTCTACCTCCCAGTCCAAGTACTGAGTACTTAGCCATTATAGTCTGCATATGCACACCGGAGAGGAGTGCCCAAACAGGGAGCCAAAGCCATCTTCTTCACTAGGGCCCATTCCCAACTAGCTACACCTCTGACCATAACCCCACCCTTTTTGGAGGTAGCCCTGGCCCTAGGGAGTGCTGTGATGTCACAGTGTTCTAGGCTATGGTATTCCCCTGCCCCTTTCCAATGTGGCCATGCCTCTAAGAGCACCATGATGTCGTGACACTCCATGGAGGCAGGGCCTCCCACAGCTGTGGCATGTGGCATAGTCTGAGCCTGAGGGGTTTGGGCCAGGAGTGCACCTAAACTGAATCAAACCCAATGGGACAGGCCTCTAATTATGTGACAGAATCCCTCATCTATCTTTGAAAATGCTCCAGCACTACATAAGGGCTGCCATATTGGGACAAAGCAATGGTTCCATGCAGTTTGGTATCCTGTCTCTAACATGGGCCAGTGCCAGATGTGTCAGGGATGTGTATAGTAAACCATATGTAGTAGGGGTGCGACACCAGGGAGAATACCGGATACCGGATGTACCAGTATCGGCTATCCCAGGTACCAGATTTACTGGTACTGGCATACCGGATTTTTAACATTGGCCACGTTACCAGATTTTTTACATTGCGGCTATTGACTTCAATGGCCACAATGTAAAAAATCCAGTACTGCAGCCAATGTTAAAAATTCAGTATGCCAGTACAGGTAAATATTGGATTTATCAGATTAAGTCAATACATCCAAATACCGGCAATATCGGATCTCGGGAGAACCGAAATTCCCACCCCTAGGGACAAAGTAGTTCAGATGCTATCTTTATTGGATCAACTTCTGTTGGTGAGAACATGCAAGCTTTCAGGCCACCCAGGCAGGGGCATAGCTAGGTGGGAAGGGGCCCAGGTGCAGATGATGGAATGGGGCCCCCTGCTGAAGCACTCTGCTCCAGTGTGCATATGCATATGCACTCGACATGTGCGTGGGCTGCGCCCCTGCACACAGGGTGTTCCTCAGACATATAATCAAAGTCAGGACTCTTGACTGAGCAATGCAAGGCAGGTATATACGGAAGCAATCAATCAGGAGGGAGCTTTTAGGAAAACAAATATAATGAGGAGAAACCAGTCATCAAATGATAAACAACGTAGATGCAGGCTAGGTCCACATGTGCTGGTTTTGACCTCTAAAGCTCTGAACAGCTGGAGACCCAGGTATCTGAAAGACCACCACCTCCCTCATGTTCTGTCACAGCATCCGAGGTCGGCTGGGATTGCCCTCTCGTGGGAACCATCTGCCCGTGAGGTTTCCACAACAAGGGCACACAGTTCTCGGTGGCTGCCCCACAATTATGGAACTTTCTCCCCTTGGAGATCCATCTAAGTCCGAGCCATTCATCTTCCGAAAGCGATTCAAGGCCTGTTTGTTTAGCCAGGTGTTTATCAGGCAGGGATAGAGTTGGGTGAAATGGGGTGGAGGGGTTTGGAAAGGGGTTGGGGATGTTTAGCTGTTTTTATGTTTTTATATTATGTAAGCCACCCTGAGCCTTAATAGAAAGGGTGGGGTAAGAACTGGAATAAATAAATAAAACAAATAAATAATGCATTCCTTACATTGCAAGCAATCACTTGGGAGGGAGCTCTTAAGAAAAAGAGTCCTTTACATTTCAGTCAAGAGAGTGCCGTGACCTTGTTGGTGCCAAATGTAAGTGATGGAGGCAAAGGGTGCTTTTAAACAAGCAAGGCTGGGCGGAGGGGTCCTGTGGTCGCTGAGTGGCACAGCTACAGTGCAGCCACTCAGGTGGAGTGCATGGGGAGGGATTCTAACAGGCAGTCCTAGCATGGCTACCATGGCAACCACCTCACTCTCCCCTGCCACAGACCATGTGGGAGGGGGAAGTGCGCTAGGCAGGCCTTTGAAATTGACATGTCCGTGGCGTGAGCGCTGGGGAACCCCACTCCCTGTGGCCAGTTCCTGTGACTTAGGCCTTTTTTACATGGACAGCACAGCAGCACCGATGGGTGGAGATGGGTGTGGATGGGTGTGGACGAGTGGGTGAGCACACCCAGCGAACACCCGGTGGCACCAAGCAGGGAGACATTTACACGGACAGCGCCACAGGGGGCTGTGGGAAGGAAAGGGGAGGGACCAGCAAGCACACATCAGGCAAACACCCACCCCGGGAAACACCTGTGCAAGTACACGGACAGCCGGGACCAGCGGGGAAGCCCCGTCTGGCACAGCAACAGCACAACATGGCTGACCAAGGGCAAATAAAGCTGCGCAACATGGCCCCACCCCTGAGCCGCCAGGACCTGCGTGGGCAGGGTGGGAGGAAGATGGGATGACAGCCGCTACAAAGGAGCCAGCTCCACACAGCCCCAACACAGAGCCCAGACAACCAGGCGCCAGCCCCCCCTCCCCAGCAGAGTGGCACACACACAGCAGGCAACAGACGCACACAGGGATGGGCACACGGCCCATGGGGAGCAAAGGGGGGAAGGAACCCACAAAATACAGGCAGCCCTGCAACACCCCCCGCAGAGGCACCCACACAAGGGGAGAGGTCAAAGCAAAGCACAACATGAACACACCGGGAGGGAACATAAACGCCTTTAATAAAACTGGGAACCAGCAACAGGGGGTAACAACAGGGCAGGGCAAGGGGACAGGGCAACAGAAGGGGGGGCAGCACCAGCAGCAGCAGGCCCGGGACAACCCCCCAGTCAATAGGGCCAGTGACCCTGCGCCTGGTGCCAGCACTCGACCTGCGTGCAGTCCAGGTGGTGCAGCCGCTCCAGGATGTGCAGGAGGAGCTCCAACAACTCCCTCTGCTCCCGGGTCCGCTCCGCGATCATGGTTTGCACTGAATGGGACAGAGGGAAAGGAGACAGCCATCAGTGCCAGCCCCGCGCACCAAGGAATAGCTGTCTCTTATACACATCTAGATGTGTTGCTTACCAAACCCACAAGGCCTTACGTTTGGAGATATTCCTGCAATTAGTATAGGGCCTGGCCTCCAGTCTCCCCTTACAGCCAGCCTTACGNCCCGCATGTCCCACGCCACCCGCTCCAGCTGCAGCACCATCGTGCCCAGGCGCAAGTTGCCAGCAGCACGATAACAGTAGCTGCAGGAGAGAAGGGACAGGGCAATGGGGAACGCCCGCACCAATGGGCCCTGGGAGGGCTGGGGGCAGCAACAGCACCAGGGGCACACCTGACATCCACCACCCGGAGGAGCACCCAAACCCCTGCATGAAGGGGGATCAGTTGGGCCAAAGGTTGGGGCAACAAAACCCCTACTCACGCTCAGCCGCCCAGCGCCCGTGGTGCCATGCCACCGCCCATCCATCACCACCACAATAGAGGGCCCGCACCAACAGGGGGCGACAGCAAAGGGGAGGGGAGGGGAGGGGCAGGGACACACCAATGCACAGGCAAGTCCAGGGGGTGCCCGGCCGAACGCCCACCACCTATACCACCCCGAGAGCCAGCCCAGGCAGCAGCACCCAGCAGGGAAGCCGCCAGGGGAACACACACCACGCAACCAGTGCCCACCCCACAGGCCCGGAGTCCACCAGTATACACCAATCACACACCCTGCACACAAACACACAGATGGGGGCAGGACAGCCGCCAAGGGGAGGGGGCACCCAGCCACCACAGCAGCAACAGAAGCAAGGCAGGACAGACCATCACATAACAGCATTTTATTGGTGTCAGGGGAACGGGGTCCTCCAAGCACAGAGAGGCAGAGCAGGGGGGCGCAGGTGGACCCACAACCAGGCAAGAGAAGCACAACAGGAGGGCACAGTAGCACCCATGCAGATTGGGCGAGGGCACCAGGGCAGCCCCAGTGGGAAGGAGCAGCGGTCACCCAGAGGGGGCGATGGAGTCCAGGGAACCAAGCAGCAGCCAGCAGCGATGCAGATGGCAGTACACAGCCCGATCAGAGGCACGGGGGGTGGGGAGGCAGGCAATGCACCATCCAGGGCACCGGGGTGGCTGCGAGCAGGTGGCAGCAAGGGGCCGCTCACGGACGGTCCGGTGAGCGTTCCAGGGGTGGCAACCCCAGTGCTAGACCCTCCCACATGAAAATGCCCCTTCGAAAGCCTCGGGAGCACATTGAGCATCCACCAGGAAGCGGAGAAGGAGGAGGTCCTCTCCGGCGGCTGCAGCCTGCACAGCTGGAAGGTCCCTCACCAATTGAAGGGCGGCAAGCTCTGCAGCGGAGGGGTCCCCAGTCCAGAGCAGGCCACCAATCTCGGGGGACAGCAAGCTCAGGTCCCACAGGAGGGCCCCCACGTCTGAGGGCGTGCAGGGGATGTCGCGAGCATGCAGGAGGCTGCCAGTGTACAGGGCAGAAACAGGGGGACCCCCAGACGCTGTCTCTTATACACATCTAGATGTGTATAAGAGACAGGCCCTGCAGGTGTAGTGCATGCAGAGGGATTCAAACAAGTGGCTCCTAGCATGGCTACCATGGCAACTGCCTTGCACGCCCTCTGCCATGGACGAGGGGGAAGTGCGCTGGGCTGGCTTTTGAAATTGACATGTCCGTGGCGTGAGCGCTGGGGAACCCCACTCCCTGTGGCCAGTTCCTGTGACTTAGGCCTTTTTTACATGGACAGCACAGNGGCAGGAGATGGAGGACTGCAGCGACTGAGACGAGCATGGAATGAGTGGCTACCCTCGCCCGCAGGTAGCCTTGCATGCCAGAGATAGCCCAGCCCGCTGGGGACGGGGAGACGCAACCCACACACAGGACAGAAGGGATGCAGCACAGGTGCCAAGAGATGAAGGAGGCCACGGCCGGGCACTGCGCCAGGCCAAGGAGCCGAGCCAGGCATTGTATCCACACCACGCACAGCTACAGCATGCAAAGGCAGACCCTGGCAGGGGGGACTGTAGTGTGGGTGAGGAGGCAGGGGTACCCTGGGGTGAGCGCGGTCCGATTTCCCCCCCCCCCCAGCGGGCATGCAGCCAGCGAACTCGTGAGGATGCTCAGCTGGCCCGGCACCCGGTAGCAGCCCCAGCACACCCCCAATGCAGCACCAATCGGTGCCCTGCCCCCACTGGCCTACACAGTACATAAAGGACCTGCTGCATGCAGTCGGGCGTGGGGTGGAGGGGCTGTAGCACAGGATCGAGCAGCACACAGAGAACAGCGACCCCGGGCTGGGTGGACACAGAGGGGTGCGCGCAGTCCCATCTCCCCTGGCGGGCATGTGGCTGGCGCTCTCGGTGGAATGATCAGCTTGACCCGGCACCCGGTAGCAGCCCCAGCACACCCCCAATGCAGCACCAATCGGTGCCCTGCCCCCACTGGCCTACACAGTACATAAAGGACCTGCTGCATGCAGTCGGGCGTGGGGTGGAGGAGCTATAGTATGGAATCGAGCAGCACACAGAGACGGGCGACCCCAGGCTGGGTGGACACAGAGGAGCTCCCGCGATACCAGGGGAGAGTGGGCTGTGGACACAGGCCATACAGCGGAGTGCGCTGCGGCCAAGGCACGCGTCAGCAGAGGGTGGTTCAGAGTGGGGAGCTGCAGAACCATGCTGCCGGGGGATGAGTACCCACAGCCCAGGGACATGCTGCTACATCTCCTGGGCACAGCCCTCCTGCTGCTGCGCATGCTGCTGCAGCAGATAGCCCAGCTCCGCCTGCCGGGTCGACGGTCTGTCCTCCTAGGGGCATGGCAGCGGAGGGCAGAAAACCTCAGGAGGGCGGCGATAGTGAGATGGGTGAGGCGGACAGCTGTCCGATGCTGAGCCCTGTTGGGCTCCGCGGTGTCCCAGCAAGGATAACTCGTCCTGGCCCGATTGACCCTCAGTGTGTATGCCCGCCATGTGACCCTACCGACCCTGCAACGGCACTGGTCGTGCTCCTGCACCAATGACTGGTGGGAGAATATGTTGGCCACCTGGACGAATGGTCAGACCACTTACAGATGCCCCGCTCCCGCCTGACCCACTTGAGGGAGCTCCTCAACCCCCACCTCCGGAGGCAAGAGACAAATATGTGCTTCCCGCTACCACCCAGGATGCAGGTGGCCATGGCGGTGTGGTGGCTGGCCACCCCCGATTCCTGTAGGAGTGTGGGGGAGCAGTTCAGGGTGCCTCCTTCATCTCTTGGCACCTGTGCTGCATCCCTTCTGTCCTGTGTGTGGGTTGTGGCTCCCTGTCCCCAGCAGGCTGAGCTATCTCTGGCATGCAAGGCTACCTGTGGGCAAGGGTAGCCACTCATTCCAGGCTCTATCTTTCCCTGTGGCACATTCTCTCCTCCCCGATGATGATACGGGTTGCCTTCTAAATGCAGAGGAAAGCCCACCCTACACCTTGAGGGGATTACTGGCACCCCAGCATGCTAGCGGAGAGACGGCCCCGTGGTTCACCCCCTTTCCTGGTTTAAGGAAACTCCCTCTTGCCCTGTGCTTTCTCTCCCTCTTCCCCCCC
>QEPC01012762.1:1693522-1703688 GCA_003113815.1 Sphenodon punctatus
CCCCCATTGTGCCTTCTGCCTGGGATGCCCCCCCTGCACTGCCTTGCTGGGGCTCTCCCCCCTCCCCCGAGCACTCCTGGGTCCCCATGCTCACCCGGCCCCATCCCGCGCATGGGGTGGTGTCGGTTCCCTTGGCCTTCTCATTGGCTTTCCTGGTCGCCATCATGGGATCCCGCGTACGTGTGCCATGGTTCCGCCCTCCTTTATGGGCTCTTGGCTGGACTTCTGGCTCTCCCCCCTCCCCCCCCCCCATGGGTGTGTCTGCATGGTGCATGTGTGCCCCGTGGCTCTGGCATGGTGGGGCTCCACTGGTCCGGTCTGCATGTGTGTGCGTGTTTTTGCTTTTACACGGATGTTCGAGTGTTGGACACCCACCTCCACCCACGGAGGACTCTGGCTGCCTCGCAGCTGCTCCGTGGGTGTTGGCAGGTGTTGGCGGGTGGGTCAGGCACGCGCCCCCACTCACTCGTTGTCATTTACATGGACATTCTCCCACCCATCCGATTGGTGTTTCCGGGTGTTCATGGGTGGGTGGCATCCGTGTAAAAGGGGCCTTACAGTCCTCGTCTCACAGTGCCTTTGGAGTGGGGGACTTGTCTGCTGGCATGGGTGACTGCCCCAGTTCATGCAGACAGGGGATGCATGGGTGCCTGTTGCCATACTCTTTTTTGGCTTGCCCCGTGCAGCACACTCCAGATTTTTTTTTGGGGGGGGGCGTATTTCCTTAAATGTATACCCTGCCTAGGGCAACTTGGGGCCGCTCACATCAATGGAAAACAATATACAATAAAATCATCATCATAAATATACCCAAAAAATAAAACGTATAAAATGCATCATAATAATATCCCCAATCTGCAATCAAAAAAATAATTCCCTTTCTATCGCCATCTAACCCACCCCCCATTTCTCGGCAGTGTGCCACGAGTGGCCATGGGTGGATGTTGAGTGGCTTATGGGAGTGCACATCTCCCCACAGCACCGTCAGACGGGCACTCGGATGAGTGGCTCCTGAGTGGCCATGCGGGGTAGCATCTCATTTAAAAACACCCGAAGGGATTCAGCTGAACTAACCCCGTTCTGACTTTGAGAAAGGGCCCCCGGTGGTCCAAAAGCTCACATGTTTCCGCCAGCTTAAATTGGTCCAATGAAAGTTGCCATCGGAACTACTTTGTCTCCATCATTAGCATTTCAACTATTTAAATTCAATGCTGGGAGACCAATTATCAAATGATAAGCAAAACAGATTCAGGTTAGATACATGTGTTTCCTACATTGCAAGCAATCATTTGGGAGGGGCCTGATAGGAAAGGAAGTAATTAAAGTTAATTGACACCTTGCATGATGCATGTGTATCTAGAGTTCATCAGTTTCGTTTGCTATTTGATTATTTCTTCATTGTATTTAAATGTTTGGAATGCTCATTTTTTTTTGTTTAAACTAAGTGATTGCTCTTACGTATATACTGGCCCTGAATTGGCTCAGTCTAGAATTCTGACATGCCTGAGGAAAGGCCCTACATTACCTAACTGTGTGTTGTCACCTTCCTCTCTGGAGTGCCACACTGGTTAAATGGCGGAACTAATCCTTTCCCTGCCACATCTCTAGCCCAGGTTGCTTACCAAACCCACAAGGCCTTACGTTTGGAGATATTCCTGCAATTAGTATAGGGCCTGGCCTCCAGTCTCCCCTTACAGCCAGCCTTACGCCACCAGAAGAGCAAAACTCAGTCTTTGTGGAGATGCCCTACAGTCCCACCTGAGCATCGAAGATCTTCCCTCTATTCAGATCCTCTTGGGGTTTCTGGGTAGCTTCCTCTGCCCAGGAACATACTTGTGAACTCCTCTCAGCACACACAGGTCCCCCTTGCTGAACCCTCTGGCTCCTGATTTATGCTAAGGGCTGACTTAACCACACCCTAGAGCAGCTTGGTTCACTTTGCCCTTCAGTTACCCCTGGAGGTGTATCTCCTTAAAGGGCTAGTGGTCCACAGGCACTCTGCTCTGCTACACTAAGGCTTGCATACTGTCACTAACAGACGTTGATCCAATAATTGGGATGATCTGAATACTGTCAGGACTGGACCGTAAGTTTTACAGGGCTCACAGGATTTGGTCCATGCCAGGTGTGGGGAGGTGAGCGGGCTCTGGTTAAGTTGAGATCCAGGAAAATCTAACATGGGTGTAATATAGGCAAGCAAGGCTGTTGTTCCACCCCTTTCTGACATGGCCACATCCTTTTGTGAGTGTCATGAATAGGTGGCTGCTCCGAATGGAAGAATAATATCCACAAATACTGAACTGTCTATTGGTTTTATCAGTAACTAGAGCCAGGCCACATTTTTCACCTTCTTGCCAGTTCATTTCCAAGAGTGTCTCCTAGTCCTAGTATTATGAGAAGGGCCCAGGATGCCTCTAAAGACTATGGGTGTTAACAACATACATGCAGCCACTGCTGCGGCTGTAAGCTGGGCAGTCAGGTCAGGGGAACGGAACCAAATGTCTTCCCGGCAGGGAGGAGGGGAAGGGGTGCAATGTGCAGTAGTTGGTTCCATCTCTGCACTTCGGCCGGTGCCCCATCCCCCACTATGATGGGTAGCCAGGGCTGCCAATAACAGGCAACCATTGCTGGCTGCCATGGCAACCACACACACACACACACACTGGGCCAGGCAGGTGCAAAAACAAATGTGCCCGTCCAGTTCACTTCACTCTGACCCACCTCGGCGACTCGTGGGGCTGAAGAGTGGGCCGGTTCATTCCAGGCCCACATTTCCAGCCTGGACACCAGTCCCACCAGGGTTTGAACCAGGCCCACATCTGGCAGGCCAGGAACAGACATGCAGGGTTCAGCGCTGGCCCAGGCACGCCAGAGTGGGCAAACTGGGTCAGCAACGCGTATGTGAACACCCAAAGAATCGCTGACACTATGAAACGAATCTATATATCGGGTGCTTATACACAACAAATCTGAGCCCCACAGCTAGTTAAGCAAAGTCCCGGCAGAAAGAGAGGGAACCAAACTCCCTTGAGAGAAAATGGTTCTTTCTAGGGCCAGTGAAACAAGATGGCGTGCTGCTCAGTCTCCTTCGTGGATTCTACGCTTCACTCCACATGTGACTTGTGCAAAACAAGCAAATACATTCCAGCCCCATTTTACAGTGATTGCTGCAATCAGAGCACAGCTCAGAGGTGCTCCTGCGGTTTATAAATCCTGATCTTGGCAGGAAAGGCCTCCAGGCAGATAACAAGAATGATTGGACTTGATTCTGCCTCTTACTCTAATTCAAGACAGTTCAGAGAGAATCCCCCACAGTGAAGCTAAATACACCATCTAATCATCGCTCTCCAATTGCTCCCCAAGTTACCAGAACATCACCGTTACCAGGGCAATGATGAACAAGGCAGGCAGGACTGGAACTTCACCATTTACCAGTGGCCTCCTTGCCCCACCTCCCTTCCCGTTTCTCTATATTTGCTTCTTTGCTGTTTTAAGTTGGTGTCTGTTGAAGCCTATTTTCTGTGAGCGGAGAAGGGGGAATTAAATAAAAAGTCAGCCAAACCAAGATCCAAAAAAGGAGACAAAAAGAAATGATTATAGATTATATGTAGCAAGATGCAAAACAGGACTGGACATCTCTCTATGGACAACCAGACTATCCAGAGCTATTCCAGAATGTCCAGACTATGGGTACTTTCAAACAAGACATGCCCACCACGGCCTGGAGTGGACCGTGACCATGGTGGACCCGTCTCGTCTGAAAGTACACGTAGTCATTTTATGGTCATCTAAAATCCCCAAGTCCCTCTCTGATGAGTTCCTAGCTGGTAACCAAAAGACTTATTATTAATCCCCAAATGCGTACGTTTGCACTTAATGCTATTCAATTTCATCCCCATTCTAACACTCCAATCTATGAGATCATCCGGTTCATCCTAGATGATTTTCCCAATCCTCCATCTGTATTGGCAATTCCCCCCAACTTGGTATCTTCAGCAAATTTCATGAGCACACTCTTACTTCTGTCACAAAGGTCAGTTACAAATAAATAAATAAGTAAATAAATAAAACAGGTTCCAAGACAGATCCTTGAGGAACTCCATTAGCAGCCTCTCTCCAACTAGAAAGTCGGACTTTCAGTACAACCCTTTGACCTCATTCTGACATTCACTTAATTCGTACAGCTGCGGCGGCGGCAACATTCGAGTTAAAGCAATGCACACTTCCGGGTTGGTGTGAATGCACCTAGTGCACACAATTCAGCATTATGCGAACTGGTGGAGTGCGGTTTGAAAAGCTGCTCAAACCAACGTTTAAAAAATTCAGCATAATGCTGAATTGTGCGCACTAGGTGCATTCACACCAACCCGGAAGTGCACGTTGCTTTAAATTGAACGTTGCCGCCGTCACAGCTGTGTGAATTAAGCAAACGTCAGAATGAGCCCTTTGTTTTCTTCTAGTTAAAAAATTCCATACCCATCTAACTATGCTTTTATTAATTCCCCTCTTCTCATTTCAGTAGTAGCTCAGAAGTAGCTTACCATTTGGCAAAGTATCCAATGCTTTGCTAAAATACAAATACACTAAATTATTTATTATTATTATTATTATTATTATTATTTTATAGCAGCAGCAATGTACCTAGCGCTTTACAACTGTTGAAAATAGACAGGGTCTCTGCCCCAGGGGGCTTACAATCTACTGCTTTCCACCTATCCAACCCAATATATATATACATATATATTGGTAAGTCCCTGATTTCAAAGGACATACTAAGTCTGCTTCTCAAAACATGTGGGAGTTGCCGGTGCCACTGTTTGCAACAGCCCCCAAGGTGACTTCTGATCAGGGGGAGCGTCTAAACTCCATGTACGGGAGTTTGCAAAAGGCAGACTCCTCAGTCCGGATAAAAAATTTGTGTGTCTAAAAACGCCCAATGTCACGATGCTCCATAAAGGGTGAGCCTTTGGGGGAAGGGCAACATATATATTTGAATTAATTAATTAATTAAATAAATATCATAAAGGGGCCTTGACTCTGCCCCTTTCTGGCCCTTTTCTAACAGGCGTGGGTGCATGAGGGATAGGTGGGCAGCGCGGTAGGTGGGCAGTGCATGGAGGTGCATTCCCACAGACTGCCACCCACCTCCACCCATGGAGCATCCGGCATTGGCTCCCCATTACTCTGTGTGTGGGTAATGGGTGGAGGTGGGTGGAGTGCAGGAGCACGCACACACTCCAACCCACTGGCCACGGTGTTCCCATGGACCTCCCCCCATTCCCAACACACCCATTGCGGCGTTCAAATGGATGCCTCCCCCACACACACACGTGGGGGGGGAGGGGCGTCCATTTGAAAAGGGACTCTGACATGGTACCGCTGTGCTCTGAAGCTAGCGATAATTTTCAGGACGGCGGTTGGGGGACATGGTAATCGGAAGCCAGCTGCCACTGAGCTGCCTGAATTCCACGGCTACAGACTTTTAGACACGTCCACTGTTTCACTGGGGGTCTCTGTCTCCCTCGTTTCTGGTTCCAAAGTTAAAGAGATTTCAGATTTCCTCACAGAGCCTCATGAATCTTCCACTCCCCCAAAAACTCCGCAGCTAATCTTTCTAATTTAAAACGCTGTTTTAAGAAGAGTAAGGTGGTGTGTGGGCTTGTGGGGGAGGGGAGGGGAGGGGTAAAGTTGGCACATTTTAATAGAGGCCTCAATCCCCCTCCTGCTCTCTCTTTTTCTAGCTCTCCCTTTGAACAAATTGCTCCTTTTGCAGCGTCCTGTTGTTTAATTTTTCCAAACACTGAGTCTCAACCTCCTGTTAATTGCTTTTCTGCTCGTCTTTGTGCATTCCATTAAATGAGAAAATGCCACACATACAATTTTAATTTTAAAAGCCGGCTTGTTTGTTTTATATTGAAATTACCCAGGCTGCTTTGGCCTGCTGAAACAGACACGTTCCCGTTTCATTAAAAACCTCTTTGTGATGATAAAAAGTGGCAGTAATGAGATAAAGAGGAGGGGGAGAGGGAGGAAGCCCAGGCCCTGAAAGCAGAAACGATAGATCCTGTGAAGGGGGCAGGGTTGGGACGTTGATCTGGCTCTGAGGTTCTGGAAGGTGACAAGATGATATCTGAGGGAAGGGTAAGATCCTGAGGAGAAAGGTCTTTTTGAAATCCAGTTACTCTCCCGCCACTGAAAGGGTGTTTATTAGGACGGTGCACAGGGACAAGAAATTGTATCTCCATTTGATTTTTTTTAGTATTTCTATTTATTTGTATTTGTAGGTTCACAATGTCCACTGCATTTTCCCCATTGTTGCCAATGTGGAAAACGGAGTGAACCCAGGCCCCCAAGTATGAGTTATTTTAGTGCAGAAGTGCAGTGCAGTTTGATAGGCCTAGAAGGAAAGGAAAATGCAGTCAAACTGTTGCTAGGTCTGCTACCAATGTAAAAAGGGAGAAGCCCTGGTTTGGGGAGGGTGGAGAACAATACAGCTGGCTTGGTGGGGAAGTTGTTAGCTTGAGGAGGATGGTACGGAGCATGGATCTGTCTCAGGGGGATTGCTGGCTTGAGAGAGAGTGGGGCATGCGGTTGGCTGGGGAGAGGGGAGAATGGAACGTGGTAGAGCTCGTGTGGGGTGTTCCTGGCAGGATGGGGGGTGGTTCTGGCTTAGAAAGTGTCCCTGGCTTGGAGAAGTGGCCACAGGTTTGGGGGAATGGGGCATAGGACTAGGCTCAGGGGAGGTTGCTGGCTTGGGCAGGGGGTGGGGGGCATGCAGCAGGCTCAGGGAGGGAGATGCTGGCTTGTGGGGGAAGAGGGATAAGATAAGGCATGGTTCTGGCTTGTGGGGGAGTGGTTTCCGTCTCAGAGGGAAGTCACTGATTCGTGGAAAGTGAGATCCCTAGGCGGGAACAGGGCATGGGGTTGGCTCGGGGGGGGAGGGGGTCGCACTGGCTTGTGGCGGGGGGGAGGAATGAGGCTGCCAAGGGCTCACCATTTCTGCAGTGCCAGAGACTGCAGTTCTGAGACAGCACCAGCCCCTGCAGGTGGGGAGGGCTCACAACTGGCTCCTCAAACAGGCAGAGAGAGCCGTGTTGGGGGTCCAGTTCAAGAACTCGGATATTACATTTTCAGGAAATGTTGGGTTCACTCAAAACCCAAATACACAGACCTAGTATTTGTGTTTCCAATATGGAAGCCAAAAAGGGCTTTTCCTGGTTTGTGTTTTAATGAAAACCAAATGCACAGCCCTAGTCTTTATATAACTCTTCCTGGCTCGTCTGCAACCAGTAGCTGTTGGTAATGGGCAGCACAGGACTGGGGGCTGGGCAGCAGCTTCTATAGGGTCCTTCAGGCTTCTGAAAGTCAGGGGGGCACATTCTCCCTCCCCCCCCCATGCTTCTCCCACAAGTTGCCAGTGGCTCTACTGTGCAGGGTCTAAGGTTTTTCCACCTGACCAATTTTCCTACTGCATTTCTGGTTACAGTTCACACTTAGCTGAACATTGAGCTGTTTAACATTTGTATTGATTTGCATAAATCTTCATGGACACATTTATGCAAATCAGCCCTAGGCCAGGGGGGAACCTTAGATAGGCTCGCGGGGTCAAAGGAGCCTGATTCTAGGCCTGAACGACTCAAGGAGCATAGTAGTAACCCCACCCCCAGGGCCTAGTCAAGCCAACATTAGGCCCAGATAGCCCAGAGAACCTGGTGTGTGATTCAAGGAATCCAAAGAGAACCTTACATATGGTCCAGGATGCTCAAGGAGGGAGGGTATTAGGTCCGACAGTCGCAGGGCACCCAGGATGAGGATTAAGGCTCAAGGAACTCAACACAAAGCCTGAAATTAAAGTTCATCACTTGGCTTTGGGGGCGGGGGAAAGAAATCACTCTGAAAACATTAGTACCTGGCTCTTTTACTGCCTGCAACAATGAGCACTGCAGCCGAAGGCTTAGACCGCGGAATTCATTGCCGCAGGCAACTGGCTCCTTTCCCTGAGCTCCTTGGCTGGCCTTAAAGTGGCTGCAGCCTCTCCCACCAAAGCTGCCAACCTATAGTTGGAGAACTTGTGGGTTAGGCTAAGACCTTCCTGTGCGTACGCTATCCCATATCTGTCTAGTAGGGATGGGTGAACGCGGTTCGGAAGTTCAGAGTTCAGACCGAACTTGATCAGTTCGGTCAACCAAACCGAACTTCCGAACTGAACTCGATTTCCGAACCGAATTTCCGAACTCGGTTCTGTTCGCCCATCCCTATAAGATAATATTCCATTAAGTTAAATGGGGTTTGAATTTTTGAACTCTGTTCGGAAGTTCGGACCGAACTCAAATAGTTCGGTCGACCGAACTGAACTTCCAAACCGAACTCGATTTTTGAACCAAACCGAACTGAATTTCTGAACTCGGTTCTGTTCGCCCATCCCTACTGTCTAGTGCATCGAGCACCTTAATCTGCATCAGGATTTCCCCTTTTGGACGGATAGAAGGCTTGATGGATAATTGACCTCTGAGCCAGTGTGGCAATTCATATTGCAATTTTGAGGCAACACCGTGTGTGTTTTGTCTGCCAAGGGAAGTCTTAGAATACAGCAGCTCAACACAATGTACAAACGGAAAACAAACTCCCGGCTTGATGTTTGACAGCTTAATTCCTTTTCTCTCTCTCTCGCTTTCTTTTTCCCCTCCTATTAACATCAAAGTGCCTTTTTATTTTCTGTTGATTTTTAATATTCTGCTGTAGCGGCTAAATCACTATTCAGCTTTGCTGGATTTTTCCACCCACTGCCATTTAAAAGGTCATTTAATTATTATTACAAAGCATTACATAAAGATTGGAAATTGTCTAAATGCTTTAAGCTGCAACAGGTTATTAGGCAGAAAGGACTATATATATGTGCATATTTTTATGGTCATGTTAAAAGGATTAATTCTCACAGCTCTGCTCCGCGAGAGGCTCAAAGGGGGTTTAGCAGCAGACAGTATCATGCTGTGGATAAAGCTTCACAATGGGGATTGGTGCTTATTTGCAAATGTCAGTATTCGTCATTGGCAAGGCCGGCATAACAGGCCAATCAGAAGGGCTGGAAGGTGAATGGGTGTTTTAATACCTACAGCTTTGCACAAAAGCTGTTGTTAAAGAAATGGTTATGAGGCTTTGTCTGGGTAAGGTTCACAGAACCAAATCGGGAATATCAATCCTCCATCATCCTCATCTCAACAAGTTGAAAGGAATCCCAAGATAAACTGGTCCCTTTCCAGCTTGTTTGGCTGTTAGTATAGAACCAAACCAACAAACAAACAAAAAACCCTCTGTCAATTGCTATTAACGGGGGAAATGCAACAAACATAGTTCCCTGTGTACAAGCCAGGCAGGTCAGGAACCAGGGGCTGTGAACTGATGAGCACATAGCTGGGTTGCCAAGCCTTGTGATACTTGGTGTGTATGAGATGTCGGCTTGCACTCACCCCTGAGAAATACTGGAATATACTAGCCTGTTCTGCTTGGGTTTCCTTGAAAGTGCCTTATTGTCTCTCTGGGAAACACAGGGGCACTCTTTTTACCTCCACAATCTGTGTATGGGTGTACAGGGGGTGTTTTGTCAGAGGGGTGTATGTTTGTATGCTTGTGGTGTATGCCTATGAAGAGTTTGTGTGTATAAATTTGGATATATGTACTGGGGATGCGGGGTGGGGGTACCATTGACGTAAAGATTGTGGAGGTAAAAAGAGTGCCCCAGTGTTTCCCAGAAGGAGGCAATAAGGCACTTTTAAGGAAGCCCAAGCAGAACAGGATAGTAGTGGTGGGACCCCGGGCCCATTACCGGCTACCGGATTTACCGGTTACCGGTTCTACGAAAACCGGATTCCCGGATTAAATCCGGTATGCGTAAGACGGCGAGGCGAGCCCACCCCCCAGCACCAGCGGCCGCGGCGTCCCCGCAGCCGCCGGTAAATATGACCCGGTCCCTGGGGGGGGTGGGGGTGTTTAACACCCCCACCCCCCCAGGGATCACCCCTACAGTGTGCTTGCCACTTACCTTTGGGAGCTCCGGCGGCGGCGGGCGGTCCGGAGGCCTCAGCGCCGGCTGTGGCTGCCGGCGTCAGGACGCTCTAGGCCTTCCGGTGAAACCCGGAAGTTCCCCAGAAGGCCTAGAGCGTCCTGAC